>JABUQX010059557.1:50000-57384 GCA_015478945.1 Trachelipus rathkii | reverse complement strand
CAATAATCCAACACCGTGATACCCTTCCTGGATACACGATTACCATAAAAATTAAAAGAAAATAAAAAAAACATTTAATTTCTTAATAAAAAAAAAAAAAAAAAAACAATAAAAAAAAAAAAAAATTTAGCCATAGTCAAAAAAAAAAAAAAAAATCATTTTAACACCGCTTTAATCTTTTAAATATGTCTAGTCCTAATTAAAACAATGAATAGAAGAAGGAAAAATTAATTATATAAGATCTTATACTATACTATTATATAAATTATTAATAAAATTTTTAACTTTTTATATATATACTAATATATATATAATATATTTATATATATATAATATATATTAATTATATATATTATATATAATATTTATTATATATATTGTCCTTAATGCTACAACATTAAATACAAAATTGTGAATTAATTATTTTCCATCTTTCATCGACGTTTTATAACTTTCCCGTCGTTTATTTTCTAACATATCTTTTCTTTTTCAATTTTTTTTTCACCCTTTTTCTCGTCACAGCAACTCTCCCAGCTCCCGCCATGATTCTTTTTTGTTTGTGGTTTTTTTGATTTTTTTTTAATTTCCCATTACAAATTTAGAAATTTTTTATATCGATTTTCACTTTTCTTTCTTTTCCTTTTTATATTTCACTCCCCCGCACTTTCATTTTAGCTTATTCTATTAATTTTCCCTTCTATTTTCTAGATCTTTGATAATTTCTTTTCCAAATTAGAGTCAACTATACTCTTATTTAAATATTCCCAAAAAGAAACGATCAGGGTCTTTATTCTTAATTTTTTTATTTACAATAGTTGTACATATGCTCTCTTGCTGATGTAGTTAGACAGCCGTCGATCCAGAGGTTCACTCCAGTAACAGCCAAACAAAAGCCAAAAAAACAAAAAGAAGGAAGCTGGTGAGAAGGAACATAAACCTTCTAAATATATTGAAACCAAAACAAAAAATAAATATAAAAAACTATAAAATATACCAAGGACAAAATTTCAATAAATCATAAATGACATTCTTTAATTTTAAATTACATTCTTAATTAAATTATTCAATATTCAAATTGAATTTTACTATACATTCTTAATTAATTAAATTGAATTAAATAATACAACCACTATGTTCAATTTAATATTGCCTAAGTTATATAACCAATATTAAAACCATGAAAAAGATAACTAAAATAAAAAAATTTTCGACTTAAATCCTCGTTATACAAATTAAAATATTAGGATGTGTTGGTTCTGTTGTTTCATTTTTTTCCTTAATATAATTAATTCGGAACCCTTGACTCTTTACCCCTAAGCAAATCCACTGATCCTAACAATAATTAGAATAATAATAATAATAATAATAATAATAATAATAATAATAATAATAATAATAATAATAATAATAATAATAATAATAATAATAATAATAATAATAATAATAATAATAATAATAATAATAATAATAATATAATAAGCAAATAATAAGCATAATAATAAGCATAAATGAATATAATAAATAATATAATATCCTACCTCATTCCTGACAAGCTTGTTCTTCCTCCCAGCCTTAGGTGTACTCCACAGTCTTTCAACAAACAACGACCCAAATCATTTGAATGACGATAAACCAAAACTAAAATATAGAAAAAAACGAACCTATAAAAAAATGACTTCATTCGCTTCACACACACATTACATAATAATAATAACAATCAATAATAATAATAATCAGCAATAAAGGAATAAGCAAATAAAAAAAAATAAAACAAATAACGGTAATATAAAAAAATAGAATATAGTACCTTTCTTTCGTCAAGTGTAAAAGGCGTCTTTCTTCCAATTTATGCGACCGTCAAACAGAATCAAAAAATTTAAACAAAAAAAACTAAGATCAATAAGTCAAAAAAAAAAAAAACACTAACATTCAACACACACTCTCCTTGCATCCTGGTAGGAAATTCGGAGCTCCGCGCCGCGAGAGAAATAAACAGAAACATGGTACCAAAAACCGAAGGAAAATAAAGAAATGATAGTGACCAGTGATCTTATCAGTTGAGCTCGTCACCACCCACTCTGATTCATACACCACACACTCCCTAAATCACTCATTTCACAATCCCTCATTCCTCAGCTACTCAATCATAATGAATTTAAACTACCTTTTAACGTGCTTTATCCCTATGCAAGGGGGTAACACGGGGGGGACCACAGGAAATCGAACTTTAAGGCCGGCTATCCCAAACCTGCACCACCACCGTGTTCGCAATAGAGTTTTAATTCTTGCCCCCAGGTATATAAATATAAATAATATATAATAATATAAGCAATGAAGCAATAAAGCAATATGATACAAACATAAAAAAAATAATTTTTTCACATACCTGGACATCCTTTGAATTCAAAGTGGCCTGCCTGACTATCATTCATCATGGGCTTAAACTTTAAACATACTTACCTACCTACAGATTACCACAGCATCTCCCTATTAACACAAGAGGTGCCTTACTCTCACATGAACATTGTGTGAAAATTGGAGACTCAAGGATCACTCATTTTGGTGCCTCCTTCTTTCCAGCCACATCTGTGTTTTGGAAATCTTTGCCTTCATCTATTTTCCCTGCAGTATTCAATCTTCCTCTCTTTAAGCCCCAAGTCTGTATCAACCCAATGGAATTGCGTTAGGAAAGGGACTGGGTGGGTTTACTTTCCATTTGTTTTGTTTTTCTTTTTGTTATTTTTTTTATTCTTCTTTTTTTTTACCCCTTCTTTTTGAAAAAGGCCTGCCCGTGAGTAGTGTCATCGTGTAAGTATATATATATATATATATATATATTATATATATATATATATATAAATATATATATATATATATATATATATATTATAATATATATATATAATCATATATAATATATAATAATATATACATATATATATATATATATATAATATTAATATATATATATATATATATTAATATATAATATAAATAATATATATATAAATATATATATATATTATATATATATATATATATATATAAATAAGATATATATATATTATATATATATTATAATATATATATAGATATATATATATATATATATATATATATATTATATATATATATATATAGTATAACATATATATATATAATTATATATATATATATATCGTATCCATATCATCCAAATATTTCTTCTATATAAGGGATAAATAAATTTTTTGTAAGATTTATATATCCCTATTTATATATATATATATATATATATAATCATATATATATATATATATATAATATATATTATATATATATAATATATATATATATATATATATATATATAATATATATATATTTGTAATCCACCTCCCTTCCCAGATTGGGGGTGATGTGCATCGCATACACCGGAAACAGAAAAGTAGTAGAAGAGCATGGCTCAAGACCAAAAAAAAGTCCCTCCCCTTACCTTCCCCTGTATATCCTCAAATGAGAAATCGTCGCAGTCAGAAAAATCCATCCTAGGGTTTCACTAGACTACGAGGACCTCACTGTGGTATCTCGTCAATGTGGGGCTCATCCCCTGGGCCGGGCCCACAGCTATAACCCCTCACAGGACCCCGCCATTCACGCCTATTAGTCACCTTTCTTCTTGCCTCGTCCAAACTCACCTTCCTCTTCTTCAGGCATTCCTTTACTAACTCAATTCACTTTTTCTTCTGTTTTCCAGCCGGTTAATTACTAGCACACTCACCACTATAAATCCGCTTAGCCAACTGATTAACATCCATCCTCTCCACATGACCAAACCCTCTCAATGTACTCTCGTTTATTCTCTCATTTACGCCTTCACAGCACACAACTTACAAAAGCGTTCATTCCTCATTTTATCAATTCTTCTCACACCTTACACTCCCCTAAGATTGTCCATCTGAACACATTGTACCTTAGATACCTTGTACCTCTTATTCCAGAAAATAATTTCACAATTATGCATTAACACAGATAACAACATACCTTCATGCAAAACCCTAGCACACTCAAGACTTAGTCCCTTTAAATCCACCAAGGATTTAATTGAACCAGCCACCTTTCTACCATTAAAACTTTCCATCTACACTCTGCATCAACCGTTCCCTTTTCATCCAACATATATCCTAAATATTTAAACTCAGGCATTTGAAACAGTTGCTCACCATCTAACATAACTTCACACCTCGGATTCCCTTCACTCACTACCATAACCTTACTCTTATCTACATTTACATTCAAATCCTTCCTTTTACACACTCTGACACACTTCTAAATTTACCTTGTTCTTCACTAATCAGTCCCTCAGTCATCGACGTACTCTTTCAACCAAAGTACCAGTATATATTTTCCCTACAACACTCAATAACTACAGTAATTAATCATTGTTCATACAATTTCCCTTATCCCCTTTACTATTATATAAGAGTATTATACTGCTCTCCTCCAATCCCACGTAACTATGCCATCTGTAAACGCTTTATTACATAACTTCCAAATCCATTCAATCATCATCTCGCTCCATTCTTTATCGTTTCAACCGGATTTCCATCTACTCCAGCACATTTAACATTCTTCAACTTTCTCACTCTACATATTACCTCATTCCCCAAAATACCTAATTCTTCTTGCATCATCAAATCCAAACACATTCACTATCACCTCTTCATTACTGCCAATGTTATGCAGATTTTCGAAGTGTTCTCACCAGTTTCCTCATATCCATTTCATCAGTTACGAAAGCATCATCCCAAATCATTATTCTAAGCAGATTCCCCTTATTCTCATTCCTAACCTTTCTCGCTTCCTTCCAAAAGAGCTTCCTATTCCTTTGTAAGTCTCCATTCGTTGTCCTTCCAAACTGTTTAATTACCTCATTTTTCCTTCTACGTATGCAACTTTAAGTCTTCCTTTTTTACTCCTTATTTAACTAGAAACACCTTTCATTTGAAACGCTCATCATTGATCCTTAGTACATTCAACCACGCATCTTTTTTACTTTTAACCGCTTGCATCACCTCTTCATTCGACCACTCACTGGTAACATTCTTACTTCCTACTTTAGCACATCCACATGCTTCTTTTGAACTAATATAAACGCTTCCTTTGTTTGCCTCCAGATTTGTTGTTTCTTTTTGTTCACATTCAACTGATTTATTTGCAGAAGCTCTTAAATACTTTTCCTTATTAACTTGCTCGCTTACCTAATTTTTAATTCTTCAGACTTTCTTCCCTACCATTTCTTCTCCATTCAAGCCTCATCTAACTTAATCTTACATAAAACAACATCATGATCCGATAATCCCATCCCTAACCCCTTCACTGATTTAACAGCCATCACATACTTCAACATCTTCACCAACACAGTATCAATCAAACGTTTCATTTCGACACCATCTCTACTTACACCAACTCTAGTATACTTATATAATTTAAAGAAAAACAACATTTTGTTCTTTCTAAAACTCCGGGCTAGAGCAAAAGAATTTATTTTAAATATTATATATATATATTATATATATATATATTATATATATATACTATATAGTAAATATATTATATATACAATATATATATATATATATATATATATATATATATATATATATATAATATATTTTAAAAAAATTCTTTTGTTCTTTTTCAAAATCTTCTGGCTACTTTTAATCAGCAAAACTCGCTAATGTACGGCGGTTCTAAGAGACGAAAGGGGAGAAGATAATTATCTCGGTGTTTGAAAGGATTCATTTAAAAAGAATTCGGCTTTCTATTTCAGACATTTTTAAAAATATTCATTTACTCCTTCACGAACGTCCTCACTTTATCACTCAAACTATTATTATTCGTGTATTGGTTAGGGATGCATAATAGCAACAAAAAAAAACTATCGATATATCGATATTTGATATTTAAAGAAACATCGAAAGTTATTCGACAATCGATTTTTAAAAAAAAAAAAACATCGAAAAGTTATTCGATAATCGCTATATATATATATATATATATATATAAATATATATACTTACTTTATATTAATAATTAAAATTATATATTATATATATATAATATATATATATATATATTTATATAATATATATATATATAATATATATAATAATATTATATATATACCTTACTTGCCGTTCTCTTCTCACCCCTGACCAAACTCCATCATGGTGAGAGGGCAGCTCGCTCGCCCAGACACCACGACGCGCAACCGGCCTCCTCCAGAGATCTTAAAAGGATGTTCTGTTACACGATCTTTTGTGTTGAGAATTATTTAAACAAGAGAGAAAGAAGTGGGATGTATCCTACGGAGCCTGGTTATAGTTCTGAAAAGTATGCTTGTGGTGGTTGGTATAAGGCTGAAATCTGTGTTTGTAGTATTTTAATTAGGGTGATGGCTGCATCTTAGCTTTGCCAAGATGATTGACTGGTTCTTGGTAGTGAGTGAATTTTGGTGCAATTTGTTGGATGTTTGTTTAAAATGTTGTTTAGTGGTCTGCGTCTTAAGTGGTTTTCTGTTAGTGTCGTGTGGATTTGTTTGGTGTATGTTGTGTTGTTTGGTGGTGGTGAAATGTTGTTCAGGATTTGTTTGTAATATAGGGCTGGTTAAGAAGGAGGTTGTTTGAGTCTGTGGTAGGTAGCGTTAGAGAGCGCAGTGTGGCATGGGTGTTGGTTTATTTTTGCTTTGGAAAGGAATTGAGTGCCTATCATGTCCAGGTGAGTGTCTATGTGTAGAATTTTGGTTTCATCGTGCAGGTGTTGTTGTGGTGTTGTTGATGTGCATCATGTTATGATTCTTAGAGATTTGTTTTGTGTAGTTTGGAGTTTCTTTATGTTATTTTTAGTCAGTAGTGGGTGCCAGATTGGAGAAGCATAGTTTAGAGTCGGGCGAATGTATTGTTTGTATATAGTGGTAGATGTTGGTTTATTGTTTGCGAAGTCTGTGCCAGCGATGATTCCTTAATATGTTTAGTTTCTTGCTAGCAGATGAGATTATGTTGTCTATGTGTTTTGTAAAAGTGAGGTGTGTGTCAAGTGTTACCCCGAGTATTTTGGGAGTTTTGTTAAAGGGTGTAGCAATGTTGTTTAGTTAGACTTGTGGGGGTGTGGCACCAAGTTGGTGGTCGGATGTAAATAATGTAATTGAAAATTTGTTTGGTGAGGCGGATATTCTGTATTCTGTTAGTCATATTTGAGTTTGGTTGCTGTATTGTTGTATCAGGCTTGTGGCCGTGTTTAGGTTCTGGTATGTATGGTTATGATGATATCATCTGCATAGGTTGTTGTGATTGTGTGTTCTGGTTGTGGTAGATCTGCAGTAAATATGTTTCATAGTGTAGGGG
>JABUQX010059557.1:0-45000 GCA_015478945.1 Trachelipus rathkii | reverse complement strand
GACAGTGCGTATCGGGAGTGGAAAAGAATCTCTGATTCTCCTTAACTCTTGCTAATATTTCATTCTGCTGTAGAACATCGTGCAGGGATACCTCTTCGACGAGCAAAGCGGGGCTTTCATCACAAACGAAAGTGCGCTATACCGTCCTTTGGTTCTCAAATACTACTTTGACAAATCTTTCTGGAGACCTCATGGCCAAAATACATACTCTAACAATTCTGTAAATCTTGTCTTTCCTCCCTTTATTCGCTCTGATGGTTCTGTTGCTAATTCCTCAACTGAAAAGGCCAATTCTCTTCGGCCTCCTATATTTACCTCTTAACTCAAACCCTGGATCGATTTCTGGCTTCCTCTACTCCTCCTTTCTTCTCCTCTCAGGTGTCCTATGCCTTTGCCTTAGATTACATTAACTGATCTGGCATTGATAAAAGGGGCCTCCTGAATTCTGTCCGAACGTTAGGAAGGCGGAAGTGGCCCCGGATGGCATTCCTCCCGAGTTTTGAGGGAGTGTGCAATTCCGTGCTTATCGCCCGCCTCTCTCGTTCTTATATCTATATTTTCTTCTTATTCTCTCGAGATACGTAGCACTTTCCCCAGTGTTGGAAGCACAAGAACACAGAGTGTGCGCACCTTCCTCAACGACATAAAAAACCGGAATCCGCTTGATCCTTTCTAACTATCGCCCCTCCCTAGCCTAGCTCTCACTGTTATTCTATCTAAGATCTTTGAAACTCTTTCTCAACGCTCATTTCTTAGTATACAAATCGGAATCTTCATTCTACTATCTGTTCCGATCGCCAGGACGGCTTCTACGCTCTGAGGGATCTTACGTGGCGATAATATTTACTTTCACAATATTCTTATGATTTATGGTTTTTCCAAGCCCTTAGGAATCATACGGGTGAGACTAGCGTTTATAGGTGGCTACGCTTGTAACATATCCAAAAGTCTATTTTGAACCACGAGGTATATAGGTAATACTATGGCATTAATCGCAGTCACTGCTCATCCAAGCTCCCCTTCCTTGGGTTTTCACTCCCTCCTTCAATTTGCTTACTTATGTCTATCTTTCTTTAAAATCGCTCAATATTCAGGTTAGTAATATCTTATTATTATTATAGTTTTTGAATTGGGGTATAAGTAAGTCGACATCTTTCAATCCTTTTCTGTCATATAGTGGATATGTTGAATTTTCCTCAGGGTTCTGTCTTATACTTTTTACTTATTTACCTATCTTTTTAATATTTTAATGACTTTTCACCTGTCAAATAACTTTTTTTTATTAATTGCCTAAGAGAAAAAAAACCCCCCCGTCATGTGAGAGTTCCCCAAACCACTCATATGTCCCAGGGGACCCGCTCGAACCTTCATTCTTCCCAACCTTCATTTCCAATTCTGCCTCCTTCTTTTACTTCTAGATTGCCTCTCGTCTTAATATTTTCCGATTTCTATATTCTCCCTGATCTGGATAGAATTTCCGTGTGTGGGTCGTTTCTGTAAACTCTTGTGTGATAATGTTCAATTTCTTTAATAAAACTCAACTTCTTATCAAATCTCCCTCTCTAAGACACCCTCTAACTTTTCCTATACTCTTTCGACGGGTTTCTCTCGTCTCTCCTTAAATTCCCTGGTCGACAAATAATAAACATCCTTGCCTCAACGTAAACAAAAAATTGTCTTGGATAGGAACCTCACATCACAACGGTTGGCTAATCTTAGTGGGCGCTCAAGGGGAAGCTGGGAGTTTCTGCCCCTCTAGACTGCCGCTCCTAAGAGACTTTTTTCGCTAAAATTCACAGTTACTCCAGTTATAAACAAGGGCCTCATCCGCCCTTGTATGGATACTGCTCTCATATCTTGGGGGGGCGCAGGTTTCACCCGGCTTTTGGATATAGCCGGTCGAGTCAAATGGCAAAAAGATTACCCTCCAACTGTCCTGTTCTTCTCAGTTCACTTCCCTCTATACTTCGCGCGAGTTGGTCCCTTATTCTTTTCTATAGATACACGTAGCAAGGCAAGTGCTCGGATGGGAACCTTCACTCGCGTGCCAACCACCTTAAGACGCCTCCTCCGTAGCACAAGGGGATCTGGTGTTCGGCACATTGAGTTTTGTTTGATCTCAGCAACTCCAGCCAGGTTCGCTGCGGTGCCCTCCTTCTTTCCTGCCACCTCGTTCTGTGGAATTCTCTTCCATCTTCGTGTTTCCTACTCAATTTAAATCTCCCGTGCACCTTATATAAAGCCATATATACTGTACTCTCTGAGAACGAAATAACTGTTGTAGTGTTGAAGTTTTGTTGATTTTAACACCCCCTCCTTGAATAGGCTTTAGCCCGTTGAAACCTTCCACCAAATCCCTTGGTGGTAAAAGATAACCGCTAAAAAAAAAAAAAAAAAAAAAAAAAAAAATATATATAATTATATTATTATATTATATATATTTATATATATATATTATATATATATATATATACTATATAATATTATATAATATAATATCATATAGTAATAAATATATATATATATATATATATAATATAATTTATATATATATTAAACCTATATTATATAAATATACTATAGCACATATAGTTATATATATATATATATATATATATATATATATATTATACTTATATATATATATATATATATATATATATATAGGTATAATATATTAATATATATAGCTATATATATATATATATATATATATATATATACGAACCTGGGACCCTAGCAGATGAGCGTGCATGTGTTTGACCACTACGCTATGACGAGACAAAAGAGAAACCCAGAATACTCTACTGTCCCAGAAGAGCATTACTACGGTTCCTCCGCCGCCGCACTCGAACGTAGGCCAAACGAGGGTACGCGCATGCGTTGGAATATTAAATACAATTACAAAATTTGATTGCAAGGTAAAATTATTGCATTTTCATATATACATAATTAACCCCGGTTTAATGGAATAATTATTCACCATGCGCAGGGTACCCTGTTTGGGCCCTCACGTTCGATGTGCGAGCGGGGAGGAACGTAAGTAATTGCTCGTCTTGGACAGTAGAAGTATTCTTCCAGGAATACTTCTCTTTGTCTCGTCGTCAGCGGTAGTGGCAAACACATGCCAGCTCATCTGCTAGGCGTCCATGGATCGTATCCTAGCATGGTTGGAAAATACATTAGGGGGTATTTACAAGTACAAAGTTGATGCAAGGTTAAAAGTGCTATGGCATTTCATGTATACATAATAACCCTCCGGTTTATGCGTATTAAATATTCACCATGTCGCGGTACCTGTTTGGCCACCTACGTACGAACGGTTGCGAGGGGTAGATCGTAGGGAATGCTTCTTCTTGGACATGTAGAAGTATTCTCGCGTTTCTCTTTTGTCTCGTCGTTAGCGTAGTGGTCAAACACATGCACGCTCATCTGCTAGGGTCCAGATCGTATCTTAGCATGTGAAAAATACATTAGGGGGATATACAATTCACCAAATTTGCATTGCAAGGTTCAAAATTATTGCATTTGCATTATACATAATAAAACCTCCCAGTTTTATGGTTATTAATATTCACATGCGCTCGTACCGCTGTTTGGCCTACGTCGAGTGCCGAGCGGTCAGCGAACCGTAAGTATGCTCTTCTTGCGACAGTTAGAAGTATGCTCGGTTTCTCGTTTTGTCTCGTCGTAGCTGTCGTAGTGGCCAAAACACATGGCACGTGCTCCTTCATCTGCTAAGGCGTCCAGGATCGTATCCTAGCATGGTTAAAATACATTAGGGGGTATTACAATTACAAATTTGATTGCAAAGTTATATATTGTAAATACATCATTATACTATATATATATATATATATAATATCATAAAAATACCCTATAATATATATATATATAGTAATATATCATATATATACTATATACATATATATATAAATATATATACTATTATATATATAATGCATATATGAATTATTCTTATCCGATATATATATCTCCACTAGTAGATTATATATATATATTATATATATATAGTATATATATATATATATATTATATATATATATATATTATATAATTCATATATTATATATATATAATATATGTATATATTATATACTCCCTATATATATAGATATACAGTAATATAATATATATATAATACAATACAAGTATAAATCTAGTTATATATATAATTAAATATAATATATATATATATTATTTATATTTATTATTATATATATATATATATATATATTATTATATACTTCTCGTTGTCACTGACCTTTTCCCCAACTTTTCTGTGGGTTCAGTACCTTTTAAGTAGGGTTTTGGTCAGAAGTGATTAATTATATTTGTTTTACCCATTCAACGTGAAATTAGATTGCAGAGATTATTTGGATTCGATTCAGGCCCGGAGCAGGAATTTTTTTCGGGGGGGGCGAGACTCGCAAGTGGTTATATTTCAAATGAAGTTAAAAATTCTAGTATTATATTATATATATATATTATAATATATATATATATATATATATATATACTATATATATATTTATATATATATATATTATATATATATAGTATATAAATATATAGATTATATATAATACTATATTATATATATTATATATATATATATACTATATATATTATATATTATATATATAATATATATATATATATATATATATACCTCACTATAATACTATATATATATAATATAATATATATGTATATATATCTAGACTACCTAATATATAAATATATATATATATATACTACTATATATTTATAATATATTATAATAAATATAGGAGATATAAATTGAATATTATATTATATATATACCTGTATATAACCAAAAATATATATATATTATACTATATATATATATATATATAATAATATAATATATTAGTTATATATATATATATATATTAATATATATATATAATATTATTAAAATATATATTATATAAATAGATATATAATATAATATAATATATATATATATATTATAATATTATATATATATATTATATATATGTATAATTATATATATATATATTATATATATAATATATATATATATATTATATATATATACTAGCATTAATATATTAATTTATATATATAGATATATTTATATATATATATAATAATACTAAATATATTAATATATATATATATTATATTATATATATATAATTAGATAATATATATATTAATATTATATATATATATATATTATATATAATATATTTAATATTAATATCATAATATTAACTATATATATATAGATATATTATATATATATATTTATATAATATTATAATATATATATATATATGTAAATATTATATATTATATATATATATTATATTATATATATATATTATATAATATTATAAAAAGTATATATACCGGTAATATATATATTTAATTATATTATATATATAAATTATATATATATTAATATATATATATATATATATAATATATATACAAATATTAATTAAATATTTAATATTAATATTATATTATTTAAATATTAATATTAAATATATAATTATAATATAATATCATTATATATAATAATATTAATATAATAATATATATATATATATTATATATATTATATTAATATATATATATATATAACATTATATACTATATATAATATATATAGATATATTATATTTAATATATAATCTCATAAGAACTTTATTATCGTTTTATAAGGTCAATTTCAGATTTCCTTGCTTTTTGACTGATGTGATTCAAAACTTATTTCAATTGCTGACTTCTGAGCTGTAAGATCTCCCCGATGTGGATTGACATGTGTATATATATCTATAGATCCTGTTAATGCGCTCTCGCAACCACTATTCCATAAAATACGTTTCAGGACAGCCTTAATGAATCGAAAAAGTTCTTTCTACTGTTGCGGTGGATACAGCCAAGCAATACTGCTAAGATATTCAGGAGAATAGCAATGTTACGGAAACATCCTCTTGTCACATCTTAGCCTTAACCAAAGCACCGATCGCAGTTTTTGATTTTTCATTTTCTAGCAGCCAATAATTACTACTTGCCAGAGGGACACCAACTTACTCCTTTTTAGTGTTATAACCTCGTTGAGAGAGGTCTAGCATGGAAGGTACGTCTTTATAAAAGGGATTGCTTTTTCAATATGCTTTATATATATGGTACATTGCACTTCCAAGGATAAAAAATATACTGAAGTTGATTATATGTAATATTGGTTTCATGCGAAGAAAATCGATTCTTTATTGTTCCAAGCGAAAATAATCAGAATAATATCAATTAAACGGGTATATAATTTAAAAAATATGCTCTATATAATATAATTATATGGAAATATGCATTCTGGGAATTCTGATGTAAGTCATATTTACAACAGAATGTTTCTGGAACTTACGTAGTTCTTGGAATTGTAATTTCAATACCTAAGCTGTCTCATATTTCTGCAGTGTTTGATTGTATAAATTTTAATGGTTTTATAATCAGTAATATATATACTTTTTGCTGTCTGGTATTTTGTCTATTACTTGTTTCGAAGAAGTGATAATGTCTTTCTACTAAGTTTATTAGCACTTACAATGTTCAAAGGACACTCGTAACTGTATTGTGGACAAGGTGTAGGTCCTATTTCCAAGAAAATTACTCGGGTAAAACGTAATAATGTTATTATAAAAATTCAAATTACTGATTGAATTTAAACAACGAAGTAGCTATATCTTGTGGAAAATTCACCTAAGCCATTCGTGTTTATTATCTTCCTAATGACGGCAATGTATTTGACTCAAGATCTCTTTAAAAAAGGAAAACTCGTCTCAGGCACGTTCACACTCAATCGGCCTCGACCTACTAGAAAATTTCTTTATATCAATTTTATCTTCCAGAAAAGTTTTTTGTGCGCTTCGGATTCAAGGATCGGAAAAAATGCATTATTTCAGAGAATGTGAATCCTAAGACGGTTTCAGAATTGCGCATGAATTTTAGTAGAGAGTCTGAGTACATAGTATGTTATAAAACAATGTCGCGTTTACACAATGCTGTGTGTATAGTGCTTTAGGATACTCATTCCGAATTACAGATTGCACTCCTCGGAATTCGCCTTTTCATGGAAGAGGCTCCATCATTTCCTTGGCCTCTTAAATTTTCAAGTTTTAAACCCAAGATAGCCAAGTCTCTCCAAAATTACATTTGCCAATGCTTTCTGCATGAGACTATCTATAAACTCGGAACAGAAAAATTGATAAAAAAGGATCCTCTCTTAGAAAGTAAAAGGAAGAAAATATAATCTCCATCCACCACCAATCGACGGCACGTACCTTAACACAAAGTGAAAAAACTGTTCTGTTTGGTGGGAAATTTCCGCTGTTTCATCAGCTAATGCTGAAAATATTTATTTTTATTAACTTCTTCCACTATTTTCCTTTGTATTAGCTGATTAAATGACTGTGAATTCATTCTGTATCATCGGACTCGAATATACATTGAATTTTTGACGATAGAAGTAAGTGGTTCTTCATAAACCTGGTCACCTCCATTTGCTCGAAACCTAAGAAGGCTTTTAAAATTTCCGTCATTTTCAGCTGGAGTTGAGGCCCCTTAATGCAAGACCTTGCTGGCCACATAAACGTATAGTTTCAATTATTGGTTACAAGTTTTTCTCTATTTTCCTTCACATTTTTTCTTATTTTGAGTGTCCCCAGTTGTTTGTCTATGCCTTCGATTTTTTTCTGAATAAGAGCTCCATATATATCCTAATATATATATATATATAATATATATATATATATATATATAATATAAATATATATATATAGTAATATAATATATAGTAATATATATATATATATAGTATATATATATAGTACTATATATATATTTAAGTATTAAATAATATAATATAGTAGAGTAATATATATATATAATATCTTATATATAGATAGATATATATATTATATATATCAAATACTAAATAGTAAATATATATATATATATATATATATATATATATATATATATATATATAATATATAATATATAAAGTATATATATATATAGTTGTTTTCTGCTGAAAAAATTTCACTGTCGGTCGAATATTTCGGGGGGGGCTGCAGCCCCCTCAGCCCCCCCCTGGCTACGCCCCTGATTCGATTGTATTTCGAAATTCTTGCCACCGTGGATGTGATTTCGAATCCAGATAGGCAAACGTTCTTCACTAGAAGTAAATTAGATAGAAAGTGATTTATATATGTCGTGAAAAGGGGATAGTGTTGTAAATTGCAAATGTTGACAAAATTTTTAAGTAATTTGAATTTTAGTTGTTTTTTTGTTAAGTTTAATACTTTCGTTAATTTCGAAAAGTAACAGACTAGTTAACGAGTTAACATTTGTGAAATAACCGTTACGAGTTAAATCTTCCCTCACAGCCGTTAACCGTGTAACCTTAAATAACTAGCTTTATACAATATTAATTTCTTAATCAAATATTAAATATAAAGCAAATTGGATGGGAAAGAAAGTACTTTTTTTCCAATAATTTCCTAAATCATCTTCTCTATGATCTTCAAAATGTGTTATTCTTGCACAGTTATTATATTCTCGCTAGTAATGTTACACTCGTTTTTCTATGATGTATTGTTTCTTTTGCTTATAGGTTCAAGAACTAAAAAAAACATATTTACTGTTAATCATCTCAATGAGTCCTTAATCCTTTATGTCCGTTCTGGTGAACCTGATTCTTTGTGGGACTAGTGAAATCATTATAGTAGGCATAATAAAGGCGTGTAATTTATAAAAAAAAAAATTAACATATTTTTGTAAGTAGTATAGGTGGTAAACTAAAGGGTGAGAAACCACAGAAAGGCAAGTTAGCATTTGCAATGTTGCAAATGTTGCAAGCAACATTTTGCAACCTTTGGTTTTTCAAGCTTGTTGACATGTCAAGGTTGGGGTTTTTAAGGTCGGTGAGAACGAATTTAAGAAGACAAGACCGTTTTTGGAGGTTTATGGCTCTCCCCCTTAAAGGCCTGGGACGAGCTCTCCAGAAGGGGGCTTTGTTAGGTTCCTAGAACGTTTTAAAATGATCCTGTAGATGCATTTTTGATGGTTTCCAATAGATTTATCGATGGTTTTATTACCCCTATATCGAAATATAATCCGTCTATCCCCCTTCTCGTGCTCTGGTTGACTTTTTTACAAAATTGAAAATATAATCGAAAGAAAATAATTACTAGGTAATTAACATTCGATTATCGTTGTAGTTATTTCCACCGCTTTATGAATCCGCGTTCCACCGAATTTCTCAAAAAGTATAACTGACGGTATCGTCTGAAACTTGTATGATGTTCTATGTATTGTGTTTAAACTTGATCACACGCGAAAGTTTCGCGTCTCTAGGATGAATATATGGGGTGCTCCCCCCGAGATGAGAACGTATAATATGTGCTGTACTCCCTTTTACTGCTTCCGAGCGAGCGAAGACTTAGGCCTAATATCGAGTTTCGGGTCGAGTTATGGACGCCCAATCTCGTCGTAGACCGATGATTTACGTCACCCCTCGTCCCCCGTAAGGGGGGCGCTCGCCCCTATGAAAACAATTAAAAATATCGTTCAGACAGACCTGAAATTTTGGACGGCTGGGTAGAGGAGCCGGAGTTGGAGAAGGGTTCAGAGTCGGATTCGGCTTCGGATTCCAGAGGCCCCCGGAGGGGGGGCCCCTCCTGAAAAAAGAAGAAAGAAATGCATGGAATGCAAAACAGAGGAGGAAGAGAAGAAAGAAAGGAAGGAGGAGGGAAGAAGTAAAGGATGAGGAAGAGGGAGTCTGAGAAAGGATGTCAGACGTCAGAGGAGTCCGGATGTCCCAAGTACCGGCAACCGGTGCTGGAAGCCGGTGCGTGCTGTGAGTTAAAATAAAACATTCGCTATAAAACAACAATGTTGGGATTCCTTATATATGTTATCGAGCTTGTAGATTTCGAATATGATTATGGTTTCAGAACCATCAAGAAAAAAAAAAAAATAATAAAAAAAAAATTTAAATAAAAAATTTTTTTTTTTAAAAATTAAAAAAAATTAAAAAAAAAAATTAATTAAAAAAATAAAAAAAAAAATATTAGATTTTTTTTTTTTTTCAATTTTTTTATTCTTTTTAAGTTTATAACTTACAAATTTACGTTTTTACATACTCTGTAAAACGCATGTATAATCGAGGGTAAATGAAATAGGTTCAACCTCCTTCACCCTTTCGTGATCTAATGAATCTAATGATCTTAGTGATCTATTTGATTTAAGTCATACTCTTTATTACTAACAATGTCATGTTTTACCATACCCTAAATCAGTAAATCAGACCACCATCCAACCACCCTCCTGTCCATACGTGATCTATTGATCTATTGATTTGTCATATTTTTTACTAAAATTGTCATGTTTTACATACCCTAAATCAGTAAATCAAATCACCATCCAACCACCCTCCTGTCCAAACGTGATCTATTGATATATTGATCTATCAATTTAAGTCATTTTTTACTAAAATTGTCATGTTTTACATACCCTAAATCTGTAAATCATGTAAATCAAACTACCATTTTCCAACCACCCTCCTGTCCAATATGTGATCTATTGATCTATTGCTTCAGTCATATTCTAGTTAAAATGTAGGGTTACATACACTAAATGGCGTAAACCAAACCATCATCCAACACCCTCCTAATCCCTTCTGTGAATCTATTGATCTATTGATTCAAGTCACATTTCGAGTATTCTTTTGCGAACATAACATAACATAAAAAACAAATTCTTATACACGGATCAACATAACAAATAATTGCTAGCGTAACAAAGTTGGTTTTATTGCTTGAGAGTAGGATAACATCAGCTCATTTCTTTCAATATATTATAAATGTACAACATTTTTTTTTAACATTTTTTAAGCACATTAAACTTAAAATTAACAAAAGTAATACCGAAAACAAAGTAAGTAGTAACCTCACATAGACATACAAGAACGTAACCTATGCACATTTTGTCAAGCATATCTCCAACATTAACAAGGTTAATTTTAGATTAACATGGTAATATTTTCAAAACATTAGTATCATAACCTTGTTTAAATTATCATACTGATCAACGAATATAATCTAACGTAATAAAGTTCTTTCACATTAATAAAGACTACTTAGCATCATCTGAACTATGAAGCTATAATTGCACAACGACAAATCCTGGAACACCTTAAATCCATGACTAAACTGTTAACATAACAAAGTTCCATCACTTAACAACAGTAAGGTAACTAACATAGCGTACAAAGACGTAACCTATTCCACTTTGTCAAGCATATCTCAACAGTAAACCAATGTTAATTTTATATTAACATGGTAATATTTAACAAAAATTTTATCACAAACACTGTGTATATATACTTGACTAAACGAAATTTATACTCATAGCACTGTAAAAAGCTTTCCACATCAATTAAAAGCTAACACTAGCGGAACATGAACTAAGAAAATCATAATAATGTACAACGACAAACCTAACACAACTTACACTACGAATAAACTGTTAACACTTAACAAAGTTCCACACTAGACACCCAGTAAGTAACTTAACACTTGCATGCAAATACGTAAACCATATGTCATAGCTTTTTTCAAGCACATCTCTGACCATATTAAACGTTAATCTTACATGACACAGTAACGTTTAGCAAAAAATGTATCATAACCTTGCCCGATTATACCATACATACCAACGAATATATGCTAACCGTAACAAAGTTTTTTACATTATCATAGTAATATTTAACAAAAATTATCATAACCTTACTTAAATATCATAATCTCCAACGAATATATTACATAACACATTAAAAATAACAAAGTTTTATTCAAAACATAACATAAAATATTATAAGTCTTTGAATAAATATCACAGTTAAGTGTAATAGTTTACCGAATTTAAAACCAGTTAAATCAGTAAATCAGTACAAAAATCACCCCCCGTCCCTCCCCACCCCTCCCGTCCATGAGCTTTTGATCTATTGATCTAATGATTCAGCTCACATAACGAGTATCAGTTTTAAAACCATGTACAAAAATAAGGTTTACTATACAACAACGAATATATGCTAGCTTAACATTGTTTTCATTATAATAAAGCTAACATAAGCTACCAGAAACTAAAGAAATATAATGTGACATGACCAAAACCTAACACCTTACGCACGAATAAACTACTAACATTAACAAAGTTCCATACTTAACAACAGTAAAAGTACCGATAGCACAGCTGTACAAAACGTTACCTATCATCATTTTGTCAAAGTCATATCTCTCACATACTCAAATGTTTATTTTACATTAACACTATTGCATTTCAAGTATCATTTCGAGTATCATTTTCGGATAAACATAACGCCCACAAAAATGAGTGTCTCTATATAGCATAACCAGCGAATATTATGCTCAACCATAACAATGTTTTCACATTAATAAAGAGCTTAAACATAACATCATCATGAACAAGAATAATAAATCGTACAGAACGACAAACCTTAACCACCAAAATATAGACAACCTAATAAACTGGTTAACATTAAACAAGTTCCCACACTTAACGCCAGTTAAAAGTAACTAACAATTGCCATTACAAAAACGTAAGACCTATTCATACTTCTTTACCAAAACCATGCTCTAACATAGTCTAACGTTAATTTTACATTGACTACAGGTAATATTTCTAAGAAAAATAAATTTTTGATCATAACCTTGTCTGAGTTACACACAGTGGATCGCAGCGGGAATCAACTGTAAACACTAAAGTTTTATCCAAACATTACACAAAAATAAGTTTTTATATACTAACCAGCGAAATATGCTAACATAACAGTGTTTTCACATTAAAAAAGCTAACATAGGGCATCATATGAACTAAGAAAATATGTACAACGACAAAACCTAACACAACTTATACGCACTTATAAACTGTTAACATTAACCAAATTCTTCCACTCTTAACACCAGTAAAGTAAAAAGACATTGCAATGCAAAACGTAACCTATTCATACTTTCTTTCCAAGCATATCGTCAACTATTAACGTTAAATTCTTACCATTGACCACAGTAATATTTAAAAAAAAATTATTCATAACCTCATCATTATCATACAGACCAACGTATAACTGTAAACAGTAATCAAAAGTTTATCCAAGGAATCGTCCTCATAAATGATCTTGGAATAAATATATTATAAAGGAGTAAATAGCCTTTGCCTTTAACCGAGCTCAGTCAAACTCCAGTAAATCAAAACCATTTCAACCCTCCCTCACCCCTCCCACCATGACCTTTTTGATCTATTGATCTATTGATTCATTGTCATGTTTTGAGAGTATCATTTCGGCTAAACATAACCAAAAATAAGTTTTTTATATACAGACCAGCGAAAGAATGCTAACGTAACAAAGTTTTTACATTAACAAAGATAACATAACATAACCTGAACTAGAATTAATGACAAACAAACAAACCTAACACACCATACGTACGAATAAACTACTAACATTTAACAAAGTTCCACACTTAAACAACCAGTACAAGTACCTAACACTTCATACAAACGAACCTATTCACACTTTTTCAAGCATATCTCTACATATCAATGTTAATTTTACCATTAACATTCGTAATATTTAACAAAATTTAGCATAAACCCTTGTCTAATCATCATACTGACAGCGAATATAAAGCTAAGAACGTACCAAATTTATTACATCAACTTCGTAATATTTAACAAAAAATTCATCATAACTCGTCTAAATATCATAAATCCCCAACAATTAATTGCAAACATAACAAAGTTTTAACCAAACATTAACATAAAAAATAACAAATTTTATCCTGACAAACATAAAAAATAAGTTCTTTTGAATAAAATATCACATAAAAGATGAATAGTTTACTGATTTTAAGAAGTAACATCAGTAAAGTTCAGTAACAAACCATCCATCCCTGCAATCCACTACCCAACCATCTGCCTATGATCTATTGATTCAAGCATATTTCGAGTATCATTTGGAAAACCTAACATAAAAATAAGTTTCTTTATATGATGACCTACGAATATATGCTTACGCAACAAGTTTTAGCAGTCAATAAAGCTAACATATCCTCATAACCTTGAAGCTAAGAATATAATGGACCAAATGCAAAAACCTAACCGTACCGTCGCGTATGATATAATCCGCTACTCCTGAAAATTCCGCTACTTATTCAAAGGTAAAGTAGCTAACAGGTCATACAATACTCGATATGTTTTCCACTTTTCCCGCATATCAGCAACAGGTAACAAAATTTTATCTAACGAAATCCCTTAACAAAGTGACCATTAGAACAAAGAGACAAAATCCTTGAACTATGAATTGACACTAATCTTCATCAAAGTGTCCCTCTTCTCGACTATAACATCATTTGAACTATGATAAACGTAGCATTAGCAAAATTCTCGGGCAAACCTAACATTTACTCAACAAAAAACTTAACCTAGGCTCCACGTTTTTAACACATCATCGTCAGTTAACACAGTAATTTCTTACAAAACTTCATCATTTCTCTAAAAAATCATTGTTAATTTCACACAGTCATAGTAATATTTAACATAACGTACCTAACTTACGAATAAACAGTTTTCATTAACCAAGAGTATCTAAAGCAACACATCACCTCCCGAGAGAAAACCCAAGGGATGCGCCCCTTGAAAGGGTGTGAATCCTGAGAGGGCGGGATCACCCCGAAGGGTGTAAGCGGGTATTTACCCCTCCGAAGGGAGGGGTAAGGCCTCAGCCCTCGCTGAGGCCCAAAACCCGGCTTACACCCTTCGGGGTGTCAACCATCTCAGGAGTTCACCACCCTTTCAATGGGGTGCATCACCATTGGGTTTTCTCCTCGGGAGACCGAGGAGGTGATGTGTTGTTTAGGATACTCTTGGTTTAATGAAAACTGTTTAATTCGTAAAGCTTATGTACGTATGTTAGATATTACTAGACAGTGTGAATTAACACCGATTTATTAGAGAAATGATGAAGTTTTGTAAGATATTACTGAGTAACCTGGACGCTGAGTTGTGTTGAAACGTGAGCCGTAGGTTAAGTTTGATGAGTAATGTTAGGTTTGCCCGAGAATTTTATTCATAATTCAAATGATGTTATACTCGAAACGAGTGACACTTTGATGAAGATAGTGTCAATTCATAGTTCAAGATGCTGGTATCTTTTGATAGATTGTGTTCACTTTGTTAAGGGATTTTGTTAATAATACGGCTTTACCTGTTGCTGATATGCGGGATAAAAGTGGAACATATCGAGTATTGTAGACCTGTGAGCTACTTTACCTTTTGAAAGTAGAGAGATTGTCAGGATGTTTTAGCGGATTATTGCATACGCTAGGAATGTTAGGTTTGCATTTGCACATTATATTTTTAGTTCGGGTTATGATATGTTAGCTTTATTGATGCTAAAAACTTGGTTACGAAGCATATATTCGTAGGTCAGTTATAAGAACTTATTTGTATGTATGTTTATCAAAAATTGACTACTTCGAAATATGACTTGAATCAATAGTTCAAGTAGATCATAGGCGGGTGGGTGGTTAAGGGGACTGCAGGATGGGTGGTTGCTTTATTGATTTCCTGATTTACTGCTTTAAAAATCAGTAAACTTACGCTTTACTGTGATATGTTATTTCAAAAGAACTCTCTATTTTTTATGTTATCGTCAGGAAATAAAAATTTTTTATTTCTTATTTTATGTTTTATGTTTGGTTAAAAACTTTGTATATTTGCCCAATTTATTCCTTGGGACTATTCGATATTAGACCACGACCGTTATGATGCAATTTCTGTTAAAATATTTACGCAAGTTTGATGTAAAAAAAATTTGTTACAGTTAGCATTATATTCGTTGTCAGTATGGATGATTAGACAGGTTTTGCTAAATATTTGTTGTTAAATATTTACCGATGTTAATGTAAAATTTAACATTGATATGTTGAAGATATGTTTGAAAAAATGTGTGAATAGGTTACGTTTTGTACGAATGTGTTAGGTACTTACTGGTGTTAAGTGCGAAGTTTGTTAATGTTAGGGTTATCGTACGTATGGTTGTCGCTTTGTTAGGTGTCTTGATACATCTATATTTCTAGTTCAGGTTATGTGCATTTAGCTTATTAATGAAAAAATGTGTTACGGATAGCAATATATTCGATGATAGTATATTAAAGAACTTATTTTTGGTGTTATGTTTATCCGAAAAATGATATCGAAAATGTTGACATGACATCAATAGATCAACTTGATCAATAGATCAAAGGTCTATAGAGGGAGGCAGGAGACAACTGGTTGGGAAGGGATGTTGAGGCTCGATTTTACTGATTTACTGCTTTTTATTCTTTAAAATCAGTAAACTATTACACATTTTTACTATGATATTTTGTTCAAAGAACTATTTTTATGTTATGGTTTGGATAAAACTTTGTTATGTTATACAGTTATTCGTTTCGGTCTGTTTATGATAATGACAAGGGTTATGATAAATTTTTTGTTACATATTACTGTTTGTCAATGTAAAAAATTAATGTTAATATGTTAAGGGTATATTAATATAGTCACGAATAGGTACGTTTTGTTATTGCACAATGTTACTATGTTAGTTACTTTACTGGTGTTAAGTGTGGAACTTTTTAATGTTAACAGTTTATTCGTGCCGTATAAGTGATGTGTCTAGTTTGTCGCTTGTACATTTTATTATTCTTAGTATTCGGTCTATGTTATGTTAAGCTGATATTAATGTAAAACGTTGTTACGTTAGCATAATTCGATATTTAGTATATAAAGAACTTATTTGTTGTTATGTTATCCGAAATGATACTCGAAAAAGTGGACATGGAATCAATAGATCAAAGTCTGGAGGAAGGTGGCGGAGGGAATTGATGACTGATACTGATTTTAAAAATCAGTAAAACGTATCACAATTTTACTATGATTTTTTATTCAAAGAAAACCTATTTTTAGGCTATGTTTGGATAAAACCTTTCTGATGTTTACAGCTTATGAATTAGAGTTGTATGATAAATTCTCTTAGATAGATAAGGTAAATTACTTGATATTACACTATTGTCAATGGTAAAAATTAATGTTATATGTTAGAAGATCTGAATTAGAAATAATTACTATTTCAATGTAAACATTAATGTTAATATGTTCAGAGATATTCTTGGTACTACCTAAGTCAAACTCAGGTTCTGTTAGGATGCAGAAGTAAGTTACTTTACTGGTGTTACGTGTGGAACTTTTGTAATATGTTAACAGTTTATTCGTGCGTAAGTTGTATGTTGTTTTAGGTTTTGTCGTTGTACATTATTATTTTGTTAGTTCATATGATGCTATGGTTAGCTTTATTAATGTTGAAACATTGTTAAGTTAGCATATATTCGTTGACTTTAGTATATAAATAGAATTATTATTATTCTATGTCTATCCGAAATGATACTCGAAAATGCCTGGCGTTAAATCAATAGTCTCGGTTAATGTAAAGATTAACACTGATTATTGTAGACGATTAGTGCTGTGAAAAAAGTATGAATAAAGGGTTAACGTTAACGTCCGCTGTGTTAGGTACTTTACCGTTGTTGTTAAGTAAGGAACTTTGTTTACGCTGGCAGTTATTCATACTTAGTATTATCAATATTGTCATGAATTATTATTCTTAGTCTATCTTGGTAATGTGTAATGTTTAGCCTTATTAATGTGGAAAACAATGTTACCGTAGCATAATATTCGTTGGCTTCAAGCTATATAAAGAACTGATTTTGTACTATGTTTATCCGGAAATACGAATACCTCGATATTGTGACTGATCATGAGACTCAACTAGCATTCAAAAGGTCATGGACGGAGAGGTAGGGGGTAAGGAGCGAATGAGAGTACGGTGTCATGTTTTAAGATTTACGTATTACCGCTTTAAATTCGGTAAACTATTACTACACTTTATTATGATATTTATTCAAAGAACTTACTTTATGTTATGTTATATAAAAAAAATATTATTTTTATGTTATGTTTGAAAAAATTTGTTATGTTGCCAATTATTGGTTTGGATTATATTAGAAGGTTATGGTAAATTTTTGTCAAATATTCGTCTATGCTAAAGTTAAAAACCTTTGGTATATTGCATAGATCGTTGGTCTGTACGATAATCCTGCAAGGTGAGAAATATTTGCTAAATTTGATTGTATATTTTCAGATTAACCTTGAATCCTTATTTAGAGAATGCTTGAAAAAAGTATGAACAGGTTACGTTTTGCATGGCAATGTAGTTACTTTTCTGATGTTAAGTGTGGGAACCTTTGTTAATCGTTAAACATATTTCGTTGCAAAGTTTGTGTTAGTTTGTCGTGTAACATTTTTTCTTAGTTCATGTTACGCTATGTATGTCTTTATTGATATGGGAAAACTTTATTATGTTAGAGTATATTCGTTGATCAAATATGATAATAACCAATGTTGTGATAAAATTGCTTTGTTAAATATAAACCATTTTAATATAAACTTAACATTGTATGTTAGAGATTATGCTTGACAAAGTATGTGAATAGGTTACGTCTTCGCTATGCTATGTTAGTTACTTTACTGTTTGTTAAGTGTGGAACTTTGTAACGTTAACAGTTTATTCATGTTTAAGTGTGTCAGATTGTCGTTGGCATTTATATTCTAAGGTGCATTATGATGCTAAAGGGCAAGCTTTATTAATGTGAAAAACTTTGTTACGTTAGCCTATATTCCTTGATCAGTATGATAATAAGAATTGTTTTTTAATGTATGTTTATCCAAATTGCTACTAAAATTTGATTTGAACAAGTTTTTTTTTAATCATTGGGAGGGTGGGATGGTATGGAGGGTACGGTGGATGGTTGATTTATGTAAAACATTACAATGTTACTAAAAAAATATGCACTTGATCAATAGCACATAGATCACGGATTTAAAAGTGAGGGGTGTGGAATGGTGGTTTTATACTGATTGTAGGGTATGGTAAAACGTGAACACTTTTTACTATAAACAAATGACTTAATCAATAGACAAATTATCAATGGAAGGGCATTGAGGGAGGCTGTTTGATTACTGATTAGGGTATGTTAAAACATGACAATTTAGTAAAAAAAATTATTGACTTGAATCAATAGATAAAATATATCAATAGATCACAGGAAGGGGCTGAGGATGGGCTGTTTGATTTTACTTGCTTAGGGTATTGTAAAACATGACAATTTTATTTAAAAAATATGACTCGTTGAATTCCAATTAGAATCAACAGAATCATAGATCACGAAGGGGGCTGAGGAGGCAGTTTCTGATTTTACCTGATCTTACTCTTTAGGTACTGTAAAAAACGTAAATTTGCAAGTTATAAAACAAAAAGGAATAAGAAATTTTATTTATTTATTTTATTTTCTTCGATGGTTCTAGCGTCTCACATGTAGGTCGGTCGGATAACATTTATAAAAAGACACCAACATTGTTGTTATACGAATGTTTATTAACCGGCACGCTTCCGGGTTCGATGGCCAAACATCCCTCAGATTCCCAGATACCAACTCTTCTAGACAATACACTCTGATCCCTAGTCTCACCCAAATTACCGGTACCCCTTTTACCTTCTTTATCGAAACAACCTTTCGAATTATTTTTCTCATTTTTAATTTCGTCGCACTGGGGTTCCATTCTGTGGTCCTCTGAAAATGTTTACCTTGCTATACCCACCCGATCACAGCGGGTTACTGTCACCATCTAACCCTCCTCCAAATTTTAACCCGTATTACGCATCAACCTCTAACCCTTCTATAGATATATGTCCGGAAGAGACCGGAGCCTAAAAACCATTTGTAAATAATCAAATAATAATTAATGAACTAATAGCACACCTAAGACAAAAACTTCAGCGGTTGAGCCAGAGTCGTCTCGCCCCTGAGCTGAAGCCGGCTTATGAAACCACCAGTCGACAACAAGTCCCCATCACAATTCAGCTTCGTACCAAGGCGATGCCGTTGGCGCGCAAGGGCGGAACCGGTCCCTCCCAGCCCCGTAGGATCTTCGGGAATTTGTGCGGATCTCAGCCCACAGCGTGCGCCGGTTAAAAAAACGACTTCCTTCGCAGGAATCGTTTTTCGACTCAGAATCGATTCCCTTCGACGATCGATTATTCGTCATCACGCTCGAATGGCAACCTTTAGGCCTAATCTTCGCTCACTCGGAGCCCGGCAAAAGGGCGGCGTAAGCGACATATTTCACCTTCGCTCTTGGGCGGGACAGGTACCCCTATATACATCCCCAGCGACTTTGAAAAAACTCTTCTGGTATCGAGCCCTTAAAACACCTCAATACGATTATATTCCAAGTTTCGACCGTGATACCTCTAATCCTTCCTACTCGAAAAAAAGGTAGCGGTTCTTCAATGGCACGAATACATACATACTCTTTTTTGTGTTCTGAAGAATAGCTATGTCTTTTACAAGAATTCTAGCATTTTGTTCAAAAATCCTCAAATTTGTCTCGAAGTTGAAAGCGCATGACAAGGACACAAAACTGGTCGTACCAAAAAGAAACGCAGGTTTGGCACAGTTCAAATATGTGTATGCCTGGAGAGATGACTTGCTGCATTAAATGACTGGAAAGTTATATGAGTTCCCAGAGAATGGCAAAGGAGTGCTGTTTCAAATTGTTCCATTTTTGAGATTTGCAAGCAAGAGGAAGATATTCAATTCTTGTCGGCTTGTGTTTGAGGTTTCTATCATCACGTACTTTCATCCAATGCAGGAGGCAGCCAGATTTCTGCGTAGTTTTCGCGCCGCCAATACACGTGTTTGCAATCACTTCGAAAGTACCATCGTGTCAACTTGACAGAGGACTTCACAACAAGTTCACTTAATTACTGTATTACCAGTTACTACCCCATCTCATAGTGTAGATGGAAGAAGAAAAAAAGTTTTGACAAATGCTCTGAAAGAAACTCCAAAAATGAAGAACGGCATCTAAACAGCGCCCCATCTGTAGGCATATGAACCCACAAATCAAGGGAGGTGCAGAACAAGGAAACAAATTTCAGCTGCTGGTTTTTTCTTCTGATTCTATCTTTGAACACCAGAGAGTATTTTCCTGCCATTGTCGTAGCTTTGACCTCGACAGTCACCTATATGGAATCGTGTATTTACCTTTTAAATAGTTCTAAAATAACATCAGTCAATGTGGCACATCATGAACAGAAATGTTTATAAACTGTTATAAAACAAAGAACGTTTTAGCCTCTTTGTCTAATAGGTTTTACCGCTGCTTTTTACATCAGCGCCAAAATAAAAGGTTAATTGATTCACGTGAAGATAAATGGTTGTCGAATCTATGCTAATACTAAAGTATTTTGGCAATTTTCATATGAAACAATAGTAGCAAAAACCTTCCCAGCGCAATCATTATTGAATAAAACTCATTGCATGTGTAGAACGACAGTTTATGAAACATTACCTTTTACCAAACATTTCCGAGTCGGCAAGCCGAGATAAATGACCTGCTTTAAAAATGGAACAGTTGTGCTCAATTGAAACTCTGGCCAAAAGCTCAATAAATCCAAGGAAATTGTCATTTTGAGGAAAGCCGATTATTTCATTTTCACCTCTAAAAGCAAGTCCACGTTGTGCAAGAAATTTCAAGACAGAAACAACTCTACGTAAAACATTTTTCCAGTATTCACATTCTTTTTCATACTGGGTGTGCAGCTGTGAATCAATATGTACTTGTTTTCGTTCTAATAATGTAGATTGGATATCACTATCGAGGACTCACGTATTCTCATGTTCCATAGGATACCGGTTAGCATGTTTCCATCATTACCTAGAGTGAACAGTACTGCTTGGGTATATAAAAATTTCGCACACAGAAAGCAGTACACTTTACCAGGACGATTCTGCAAACAATAGCCACACTCGTTTAATGGTCTCACCCATTCGTCGTAAACATGTCGAAAAATCCACTGGGGAATTCAATACCGAGTCTTCTTCTCATAAACTCGTTACTTGATATGTTTGAAACTAGTGGTTGCATCCACCTATGTCAATATTTTTGTTAATAAAGGATGAACGGAAATTCATCAGTTATAATGCCAGTCCATGTTGTAGGGTCTTCGTATTGTAGAGTATGGAGTAGTACTAGATGCCACTTCATGCTTCGTACAAGACTAAAAGTGCTTCAGCGGGAATTCATCATGCAGTTTTTACCCGAAGTGTCTCCCTTCAACAGCTAAGAAATATAGGAGGTAGTTGTACATCCGAAGCTTGAATTACTAGTGCAACTATTGACATTGCAGAAGTTCCTCAGCATGTGAGTCGGCTATAGCTGTCACAAGAAGATTTAAATATGTCTGATATCTTTCGAGTACATGCCATGCCAAACATCCTTCAGTCGCCTTTCTTTTTTTCTGTTTTTTTTTTCCATTTTTGGGCCCCACTTATGTACCTTCTACCGATATCACGATCTCTGCAGCCATTATCTATCTCTGAAATTCTTATAAAGTTTGAAGCTCTGTATTCGACGAACTATAATCACTATTCACCAAATGACAAAAATTTTAAAGTAAACTGAAAACAGAAGCGTTTCGTTTCGGAACGTTCTGACTCAGAACTATCCGAAACGTTTTATTTCGCAGAACTCTTTCGAATACGTTCTCAAAGAAATGCAAGAAAATTTCATAATAATTTTTTATATATATATATGTTATATATATATATAATATATAGTAATATAGTAATATATATATAGGTATATAATATATATATAATATATAATATATATATATATATATATATATATATATATATATATATATATATATATATATATAAAAAGAATTATAAATTTTTATTCACAGCTTTGAACACACATTCGAACGAGTTCTTAAGCGAAAATATAACGATTTGGAACGTTTTTACTGTTTCTTACACGTTCGAACTTTGATTTTGTGCTAAAAGAGTTTCAAGACATTTTCATATTTTTTTATTTTATTATATATATATATTATATATATATATTTATATATATATATATATATATATAGTTATATATATATATATATATATATATATATATATATATATATATAATATATATAATATATATATATATATATATTAATATATATATTATTATATATATATTATATATATGTTATGATATATATATATTATATATATGCTCTTGATCAGCAAAACCCAGAAAATGAGCGTTTAAATTTTGAAAATTTTTGAAAAGCGTGCTATTAAAAAATAGGTTACAAGCCCCTAAGCGCGGGGCCCGGGGGCCATGGCCCAGTTGCCCCTTGGGTAGTCGGCCTGTATATATATATATATATTAATAATACTATATATATTATATATAATATCATATAATATTATATATTATACTATATAATATATATTTGATATATATATATATATATATATATATAATACTATATATATATATATATTATATATATATTATAGATGGACAATCTTTAGGGGGGTGTGCTAGGTTGTTGAGAAAGAATTGATTAAAGAGAGGAATGAAACGTATTAAGAGAGTGGTTTGTGGTGGTGAAAGAAGGGGGGTAAATGAGAGAATAATGAAAGAACGTTGAGATGGTTGGATAAATGCAAGTAGGTTGAGAAAGGATGAATGATAGTAGGTTGGTTTTAAGCGGATGGATAGTGGCAGTGAGTGTGTTGGGAACGACCGGCTGGGAGACGAGAAGAAAAGTGGATTTGAGTCGGTGAACGAATTCTGAAGGAGAGAAAATGTTGAGTTGGCAGAGGCGAGTAAGGTGCATGATAGAGAGAATGCGGGTTTGTATCGGGGGCATTGGTTGTGGCCCCTGTGGCCAGGCGATGAAACCCTTACATTGACGATTACCATAGTGAGGGTCCCCGTCGCCGGGTATGGTCCCATGATGCTCAGGTGATTTTCTGTCTTGTGACGAGCTCTCACTAATTAAATGGTACAGAGGGGGCGGGTAAGGCTGGGGCTTTCTTTTCGACCGTTTGTCATGTTCTCCTACTGCTTTTCTTTTCTCTTAGATTGTTCAGCACCTTACCCCCAATCTTGGGGCCAAGAGGAAGGTGACAGAAAGAGAAAGAAAAGAAAGAAAAGAATATATATATATATATATATATATATATACCTATATATATATATATATATATAATATATATATATATATATATATATATATATATAATATATATATATATATATATATTTCTGCTGTAAATGTTCAAAAATAGTACTATCTATTGAACAGATAATTCAAATTCAGGCTCAGTCAAATTTAATAAAAATATCTTTTATTAACATAAATAATGAAATTCACAAAGCAAAATCACAACACTTATATATATCATAGGTATATAATATATATATAGTATATATATATTATATATTATATATATATATTATATACTATATATATATATATATATATATTATATATATATATATATATAGCGAAACATTTACACATATTTTTATACATATCTATATATATTGATATATATATATATATATTATATATATATATTATACTTACTAAAGCTATACCTATAAAATCATAAATGAGAAAAATAAACTTTGGTTTACAGACAGGAATGATATTGTTGAACAAGCAGATTCAGAGTCTACAAATTATGGTAAATCTTCATAAATAGTATTGGCAATAAAAACAAACTTAACGTACTTAGTATAATTACATAAAAAGCATAAAAATTATCTCAAAGGTTATATAAAATTATATTCATAACTCCAAATAAAGAATAATATATAATTTTTTTTAATAATAATTATAGCGTTCATTTATCTTTTTGTAGCGCTTTAATATATATATTATATATATACTATATTATATATTTATATATATATATATATATATATATTATATATATATATATATATATATTTTCTTTTTTTTTTTTTTTTTTTTGAGTTTCCACTAAAAGTGCCAGAAACTGTTTATTTTGAAGCGGCTATACTAGTGAAAATAACACTAGGGTCTGCACCTAGACATAACGAAATGGAACGTCAATGGAAACTAATTACAACTGATTTAGTAAATTCAGTTCACATAACGCAAAAAGCACGTCTGAACGAGAAAGAGCGGAGATTCAGCAAGAATGGGGGAAAGTCGATTTCTATAGGGAATAGAGACGATAGCAGGGAAGAACCTACGACGTGGTGATGCCAAAGCAGAACTGTCAATCAGGAGATGGTGCACAGAGAGGCATATGGACCCGACAAAAAGGATAAAAGGGAGGGTCCCTCGACATGAGGTACCCATGTGTTAAATGTGTCTCCAATTCGAAGTCGTGTCAGGGTGACCTCCCGTTGTTGGTAAAAACGAAATCGGGAGAGACCAACTATTCACGAGAGACTTCACTAGCGGAGTTTAGCAACCGGCGGATCATCACTCCAACAGACTGGCCACTTTTGATGGGGGCGTAGTAGTCGGTTGCGTTAAGAAGTCTCATACGGTGGTCTCGAAGGAGGTAAGCGTTGAAGGATTTACGGGAGGTCGCAGCCTGAACTGCTGCCTCAACCCCTACAGGAGAGGGAACTGCAAAACCTTCCGACGGGCATGGAGTCTGCAAAAGAAACGTTGTATAATGGAAAACAAGAGATTCCTAGGGGACCGTCGCTGAATTGCGAGAAGCGCGCTCTGAGTTGGAAAAGATGGTGACGTGGTCAGGTCCGTCAAGAATGAGAACCTTAGAAATGGCAAGAAGCAGTGCCACCAGCTCTGCCGTAAAGACAGAGAAGCAGGAAGGGAGAGTATGGGAAAGAGTGCGGTCAAAAAACACATCCGATGATCCCATACCATCGTTAGTCTCGAAGCCATCAGTAAAGACAGCTATCGAGGCTGCGTGACTCGACTGGTGGTAGGAGAAGACGGCATTGAGGGAGGGATGATTAGAATTAGACAATGACCGCATATTTGTACATACCTGGGGGGAAGGGGGGGATGTAACCATGGATTGGTGTAACGATCATACGAGTAACGGAAAACAGCTCGAAGTGGAATCCGGAGGTATTCAAATACATCTACCACCACAGATGCAAACGGCCAAAATGTCACCGTACCAAGAATGTTAATCAAAATTGAGGGTGTAGTAGTAGTTCGTAGTCGGACGAATAGGGAACACATGAGGCGTTCCCTTCTCAGATACAGAAGCATAACACCAGCCTCCACCTCCAGGCTCTCCTTAGGTGAAGAAAGGAAAGCCCCCATCGCAATACGGAGCCCCTCATTTTGGATGGGGTCTAGGAGGCGTAAGTAAGAGCGAGAAGTCTGGCCAAATATATGGCACATCCGTAGTCCAACCTTGATCTCACCAAGGTGATATAACGCCTGAGCTGTCTCCCTCTATCAGCGACCAAGGTAGTAGAAGTGAGGAGACGAAGAATATCCAGTGATTGGTGACAGGTGGTTTTCAGTTGCTGGATATGTGGAAGATAGGACAATCGCACATCAAAAATCATGCCCAAAAGTTTAATCTGCGGTTCGAATGTAACAGGGGAGCCGTAAAGAACCAACGATGGAGGAGGCTCTTCTCGGCCACCCCTTCGGTTTATCAGGCAGAAAACGGCCTTAGTTTTTTGCATGGAGAACAAAAAGCCCCTTGCATTGCACCAAGTGGACAGTTTATCAATAGTTAGTTAAAAATGGCCACCATGTATGATTCACATAAAGGGAGCATAGAATTGGGGAGAAGATATTGGACAATTGGACAGCACATCATTGAATCCCATTGCAAAGAGGATCACACTGAGGGCACTACCTTGCGGCACCAACGCTTCCATGAAAAATACTCTAGAGAATACAGAGTTGTGCCATACTTTAAAGGATCTGTTGGACATTAGGTCCTGGAGAAGGGGAAGCTGACCTCGCAGGCCCAATTAATGAATCTTTTTGAGAACCCCCAATCTCCATGTGGTATCATAAGCCTTCTCAAGGTCAAAGAAAACCGCCAAGACTTCTTTGCTGTTTGAAAAGAATTCTCGAATGTCATGATCCAAGCAAAGCAGTGGGTCGAATTCTGCCTCCGTAAAAATGTTATAAGGAGGGTCATCGCCAGGGAGGGTCGAGAAGTCCGGAGGACGCATCAACAGGCGATCAGAACGGAATGGTTCCTGGTATCTAGACCAACTGGAGCAAGTCGAAAAGTGGTATCCTCATTCGTCTGCAACCACACTCGGTGCGCTGACAACGTCCGACATGTCCGGGCCGTGTTTAAGAACGATCAAAATGGTGCTTGCGGGAGATTTTCCGAATAAACTTGTAAACGGAAGGCAAAGGAGTGGATGAGTCGACGGTAGAGACGTAAGTACGAAAGTATTGTCTCCTGGTCCTTCTGTTAATGAGACGAGATCGAAAAGCAGCGGCCTTAAATAAGATCAGATTTGACTGGGGTGGTAACAGTTTGTGTGATCTATAAAGTTTTCGTTTTTCTCGAGTGGCCTGTGCACACTTCCAAGACCACCACGGCGTAGCAAAACGATGACACTGCTATGAGCGAGGAATACTAGTCTCAGGAGCAACAATAGTAGTAGTCTGGAAAAACTTGAAAGCCGAAACAGGCGTTGGAAAGGTGTCAAGCGTGGGGAGGAAAGGCATTTCCGTAGCCTGACAGAACAAAGTCCAGTCTGCTCGGTCGTATCTCCATGCCGAGTACGAGGGCTGCAAAGCGGAAGAGCTGAGAGATGTGACAAAAATTGGATAATAGTCCCTCCCACAGAGGAAAGATAACCTCTCCCATAGATAGGGGTATATGATGGATATGGAGCAGGAGATATCCACGCAAGTAGAGTAACGAGTATCAAAGCGGTCATGAGTTGGTAGGCCAGTGTTTAAACATTCCAGAGAGAACTGCTGCAGACAATCAAGCAGTCACTCAGTTTTCGGAGACGTAAGACGGTCTCCCCACGGATGGCGTATATAAAAATCTCCTAAAACGAGTAGAGGTTGTGGAACTTGCATAAAAAGATTGACAAGATCCGCCTTGATGTATGAACAGGAGCAAGATAGAGTGAACACAGCGTCATGGTAGGGTTCAGGTGTACACGTGCCACTACACTATGTAAATGAGTTTGGAGAGACAGGGAAGTAAAAGGGACTAACTCATGGAAGACAATCGTCGCTCCCCCTCGCACTGGGGCCAAGATGGGCAGACACAAAAAGATCCCTGTATCCTGAAGGTTGCCGAAAAATGTCGGGCACGAAGCTGAATTTCCTGAAGCAGATAGCCTTTGTATGGCGAATTTCAATGTCAGGCTAATTCTTCGAGGTTAGAATAGTAGTTGTGGCAATTCCATTGTAAGAATTTAGCCAGTGTGAAATGAGATAACTATTCAACTGTCTGTCAGTAACTCGGATGGTGATTGGTTGAGTATCATCAGGGGGTTGCATATCCTTACCTCGGCGGGTGCTGGGAATCCGCCGGTCCCCACCCGGAGGCGTCTCGAATCCAGGGGAAGGTCCCGAAGGGATATGGGACGGGATCGAGGAGGCATGCTAGATGTTGACCCAGCAGCCACAACCGATTCGTCACCAAAAATACGGCCCAGAGAGGAATTCACATCCTCCAATATCGAATCCATCAATCTAGAGGCAACATGAGTCACAGAGGGAGCAGGATCGTGGCTCACCGTGTTGGAGATACGAGGTACCCCATCAGTACACTCAACTGGAAAAGTGGGGGCCCCCGAAAACGTCGGTGGAGGATATTTGCTCCAGTGAAGAAAGAGAGAGGGCCGAGCCAAGACGGTTGACAATCTCCTTAACCTCCTCCCATTGACAGCAAAATCCGGAAAAAGTGAAGGACTGTCTGTACCTCCGAAGGCAAGGTGCAAGTGTCGGTTTTTGGTGCGATACCGGGGAGCACAGTAACCGACGCATCCCCGAAAAAACATGAATCTACGGAAATATCCAGACAGGAATCTGAACAAGATTCAGAATTAATAGAATAAGCGGTAACGGTATGGCTACGCTTGGTAACGTCCGTTAAAGTCATGAGATGGCAGAGGCGGAACAATGGTGACACCAAATTCCCGAACACGCGTAGAACGACGGGCCCGTTTTGAAGAAACATTGGGAGCCACAGATGACGTGGAAGCAGACTTCAAAAAGGCGGAGGCCCGATGTTGAAGGAAGATCCATCGTCATTAGAGGATGGACCCGAAAATTAACCCGGGGAGACTAGTGCCTATCTCTTACAGGAAATGTTTCCCATTGGGACCAGAAGAAATACCCTGCGCGGTAGATGTAGAGGAGAGTGATTCCAACGAAGATTGTACGGGCGGGCAGGGAGTGTGTGTGACCGCAGGAGGTACGTAAATTTCAGAGAGACATTCTCCAAGGGTCAAAAACGACTGTTCATCTAGAATGAACGTGAGTCCTGGCGGGTGAAGCAGGGGGGCAGTTTACTCTTGGAGAAGACGGTGTTGGACAGTCGTGCTTTAGAACAGGAACATTCAACACAGGTGAGCCAAAATTCGGGACGGTATGAAGAATAGATGAATTCAAGTCTGAAGGACTATTCAAACACTCAACACGGGGGACGCGCAGGCGCCTGAGCAAAGGAAATGGAAAGATGAGGCCTCTCCTTCGCTAGGCGCGTCGCCTCACGACGATCCAATTTGTGAAGAGCACACTGCTCTAAGATATCCTTCTCCAAAGTAAAGAAGGGACAGTGGAGAGACGAGGTGGATGTGGACCCTTGCAGTTGGGAAAAGGAGGGTTATACAAGTGGTGTGGAGAGAACTTCCACATCGTGCAGAAAGTTGGAGGAGGATCTACAGTATTTTTGGGGGTGGCCAAATTTATGACACTTAAAACACCTCATCAGGAAAGGGATTATATATATATATATATATATATATATATAAATATATATATATATATTATATATAATATTTATATATATATATATATATATATATAGTTATATACTATCATATGATAGATATATATATATAAAGCCTAGTTTAACTTTGGTCGGAGGGAATGGCACATTGAAGGTAAGTAGGAGGCGAGAGTATGGCAACAGTGGATTCTCCCTGTGAGGTGGGGGGGTGACCAATAGACATTTGTGATAGGCATATTACGATATGATGAGCGTGGATTTCGTCCGATATATCCGAACGGAACTCCGGAGCGTATATGGTACCTTTTGACGTATTACTGACATCGTTAGGTTTGGAGATGAGAGATATCCCTCAAAAGGGAGAGAGAAACCATTAATTGGCTCTGCGTGCTGGAGGCGGCACGGACCAAAAGGGAACCATTCCTCATTGGGGTCTCCTGGACCTCACAAGTATGGAGAGCTGCCTCCAAAGCGTCGCTGAGGACAATGTGGCTGCTAGCCGTCAGTGGTTGGGATGTAGCGGAACTAAAATAAAAATGGAGAAGATAAGAAACAAAACCCGGAACCACCAGTGGGGGGGGGGGTCCTAGAGGGCGATCGCAGTAGCGTGGGAGTGTTATGTTGAATTCGCCCATGAGGAGGACTACTATGATGTCTATTGCGTAATACGAGTCGAATGTTAATGAGAAGCCGCTACAGCCTTTCCCGGTCGAGAAGAGGGAACCCCAGCGATGCAATCGCTGTGTAGGACTAGAGGTTGTTTGACAAAAGAGCCAACCAGCTCATCAACAAAACCCCTATTGGTCCTGGGTCCAGAAATGGCCATGGAGATGTCGGGTTGGGAGCCCAACTGACGGTGAAGTACGCCTTTCTTTAGAACCTTAGTCTTCTTTTACAATTTCATTAAAGTAAATACTCCCGAAACAATTACATCTCAATAGATAAGCACTAAAACAATAAAACCAATGATGAATATAAACAATAAACGTCCTGAGAACGTGACTGCGGAAACCCCGTCCATCACACGCCCAGAGCTATATACCTCTTCCCCCGAAACCCCACCCCATGGGGTGGGGTGGACGTGGCCTCGGAAAAGCCCCCCGGAACTCTGCGTCCAGTCCCAAGATGGCAGAGTTGTGGCCATGCAACACACGGATAAGACGCGAAGCCCAAGATTATAGACACCCAAGTGCGGGACAGCCTCCTCAGTGGTTAGCCAAGTTCGGGTCCCCTACAATAGGCGGCCCGGAGAAAAGCCAGAACCGATTTTTGACCTGTACCCTCACCCAAATGGGAAAGAGGGCAAGATGGGCACAAGAGACGCACGGAGACTGCAGCCCGATAGCTACCAGAAACAAGGAGGAAGTTGGGATGACTCTCATAAGAGAGCAGGAATACGTAGGGTAGTACATACAAGAAAAGGAGGAAAAGGGAAACAAACTGGGAAAGGGACGGCAAAATGAACGAAATACACAAAGAACAATATAATGAAGATAATAAGAATAAATAGAAAAATAAAAATAACTATAAAATTAATAATAATAAAAATGACAGAAACTACAAGAATAGCAATAATAATAATAAAAACAATAATAATAAGGGAGAGGAGTAAACAAGAACAAAATATAACAAAAAGAATGAGTGGCTCTTCGCAGACACAGTGTCTGTGCCCCTTCTCGGCGACAACAAGGCCACGTTCGTGAGGGGGATAATAATAATAATAATAATAATAATAATAATAATAATAATAATAATAATAATAATAATAATAATTCCAACAACTGGAATAGCTTAGAAAAATTACAGGTATATATAAAATATCTATCTTTTTAATTTTTTGCGGTTTGTTACGGAAAAGTTTGATCCAGTATTATGTTTTTTTCTTAAACCTAAGCGAAATGGTAACATGTCCCTCTTTGCTTACAACATTACTAGTTAACCTAAAATACCTAAAATTAACTTAAACCATTCAGGATTTCATCAAACCGTTTCATTAATTTTTAATTCTCTTGTTACTCTAAAACAGTTTTTGACCTCCCATAATTTAATCTTCTTACTCCCTCTTAACCTCTGGTGACCAAACCACCCTTCCTCTTTCCTAAAAAATCATCGATTTTCACCTCAAATCTCTTTTCTAAATCCCTTTCAAACAAATTTTAATTCAACCTTTTCGAATATCTTTCTATCTCTTCATGGCAACGAAAATGAAGCATTTAACATATAAATAGTAGGCAACGCTGTTTTCACTTTAATATATATGATATATTATCAAACCATCCTGCAATTTTATTACTAACTCTCTCAGTCGCTTAAGTATAAAATCTGTCCATGATTTGCTCTAACACTACCTAAAAAAGGTCTTCGTAGTCCTTCTTAAAACTTTAAGCAAAAGAATTAAACCCGATTTCAATGTATCTAATCTTTCTTCATTTACATGTTTTAACTTTTTTAATTGGAAATAATAATAATAATAATAATAATAATAATAATAATAAAAATAATAATAATAATAATAATAATAATAATAATAATAATAATAATAATAATAATAATAATAATAATAATAATAATAATAATAATAAATAATAATTTGGATGAAAGAAAATATATATATTCTAGCCAATAAAAAAAAAATCATTAAGAGATATTTTGTAAAACTATTATAGATTATCAAGTGCATTTCACCCTTACAAAAAAGGTGAAGAAAAAATATCATACAAAAAATCAACATTAAATGGCAAGTAAGTAAAATTAAACTAGAAACTAGAATACCAATGATAGTTAACTTCAAATAGATAAGGTGCGTGTGAGGGGTAAGAAATCATAATAGATATTTCCATTTTCAAGCTTTCATTCACAATTACAATTCCCCTACACAAGTTATGAGAATAGTCTGGTACAGTTTATCTAAAGTTCTCATCCAATAGAGGAATTGTAAAAATCTCAGACATCACTGACCCATATAAACAGCAACAATCATCTTTAGATTTTCAACTTACGCCATCAGGCATTAATTTCCCAACTGGGTCTGGAAAATCTTTACCTTTATGGAAAGCGATTCATTTTTTCCATATATTCAAGTTTTACAAAACAAGGTTTTTATCAAAATATGTTATAAAAAGAGTAAATCAATTATTTCTTATACTTTTTATTTTATTTTAAATTAAAACTCGACAATTTGTTTGAAAAAGTTGCCAAATTCACAAGACAGTTCAACGAACTTTCAGCTTTCGTTTTACGTTGCATATTAACACGACAGATTTTTAATTTCTATCGAACTGTTTTTCCAAAAAGAATGTAATGCGTTTGCAGTTTTTTCCATGACCATTATAAATTCACATAATTTTTAGTAACTTGAAATAGGAATTTAGTTTTATAAAATTAGATACAAAGTTTAAAATATAATTTGTCTTAGAAACGTATGTACACATTAAATTGTAAAAATTAAAAATTGCATCTTAAAAGAGGCAAATTTTTAATGCATAATTATATTTAGTGTTCATATGTTCCTACGAAATTTTATATCTTTCAAGTTAATAAAATTTATGCAAATTTATAATGAGCATAAAAAAATTCAAACATTCATATTCTTTTGGTGATAAAAAATTTGATTAAAGCATATTGCATTAATTCCCTGACTAAAATAAAATCTGAAAGTTAGTCTGCTACCGTGGCTCAATCGGTAGAGCGACGGAGCCCCATGGCACGGGCGCGGGTTTGTTCCCTTGTCCGGATCCTAGGTAGAAATTACCTAGAGCTCCTAGAATTATTAGAATTTTTTTTTTGCAACGTTCGACTGTGGCTCAACGGTAGAGCGACGGAGCACCATGGCACTTCTGGCGCTGGGTTTAGATTTCCCTGTTGTTCCGCCAATCCTTATGGTAGAAATTACCTAGAGAAGTTCCCCTCCTAGAATAGGGCTATGCCCATGAGGTGTCAACTTTTTATTAAAAAAAAAGTCAGATTATCTTGCGAATCTGGCAATTTATTTCTCAAATTTGAGCGTTAAAAAAAAAAAAGTTTTGCCAGATCTAATTCTTAATAAAAATTTTTTGTTTTTCATTTATTTCAAATATATTCTTACCCTTAAAGCTTTATTTAACTTCCCTGCTATTAAGCATTTAAGCACAAACTTTCAGCTCTAATATTTTATCCCTAATTCAATTACACTCTTAATCTCTCTCATTCTTTATATTTGGTACTGCCTCGTTTCTCATCAATAAATGTATTTATTACAGCTTCCTTTACATCAATTTCCCTTCACACCATTATTTCTAGTAATTCTTCTTGGGATTTTAATCCTCTTAAATTAAGATTCCCTGACCATCCCTAATTCTAATTAAATTATTGTATTAAACAGGGCTGCTGAGTCAATACTCAAATTTGTCTCAACTTAGACTATCACACATAATTGTTAATGAACGTAGCAAACGTTGGAGCGGGCAGAATGCAGCTACATATAGTTGAGAGCAATTCATCTAAAAGTACATCCGAATCGATTTCGGTAAACTAAATTATATTCAAACCCCATTCCCCATCACAAGCACATACATGTTTCTTATAAAAAGTTAAAATTCTCACGTAGTCTCAAGGAGCCGATCAGCAAGGAAATGCTAGCTTTATTGAGGAATTATTATTATTACTAGTATTATTTTTGAGAACAGCTAAAAAGTACCGAAGAATACAAAAAAACTGGCTAAGCTTCTCTTTCTGTTAACAGACGTTACTTTAATAGTTTGTGGCACTAACTTAGCTATTATAATTATAAATACTTTCTAACATAAATTAACTTAACATTCTAGCATGTATCATGCATCAACAATTTTTTCTTTAATGTTCATTTTCGTGCTCTTAACGAAGACTAGAAGGCGACGGCAAAGACACATGATGATGATGATAAATGAATGATGATGGTGATAAAGATGATTTTAAAAATCGGAAACAAATGCATTCTTTGGTTTTTTTTTAGACTAAAAAATGACTAGTCAAGTTGAATCTGATCTCTGCAACAATATTTGACATTTGAATGAATAAAATCTAACTAAATCTTTACAGAATAATCAACGACTAATTTTAAATAATTTCTCCTTTAATTATAATTTACTTTTAATTAATAAAATTTTTTTTATTGCTTCATTACATGTTTATTTATAATCTATATAGAATTATTTTATATCAATTTATTTATCATTTAAAGTTCCTTTGTCAATAATTTATCTTTTAATTATTCTTATTTAAATTATTATATCTTTATATATTAATAATTTATTACTTTTAATTTATATAACTTTTTAAATTAATATTTACTTATTATTAAATCAATTATTCTTTTAAATTTTTATTATTATCAAAATACAATATATTAAATTTTATATATATTCATTTATATGATAATAAAATTATATCTTGATTTATTAATTATAAGTTACTATATGATAATATAATTATTATTATAAGCAATCACAATTCGATATACCTAAACTTATTATTATAAATATCATTACTATATTTATTATTATATTATACTATCATTTATATATATATTTATATTTATCCTATTTTATATATTACTATATATAGTGTATATATTATCTTTATACTACTATTTTATTAATATTATTTTATTAATTAATATATTTTATCATTTTATTAATATATAAATATTTCATTTATTAATAATTTCCTTATATTATTTAATATTAACTTATTTAATTTATTAATAGTTAATTTCTTTATATTATATATTATTATTATAAATATTATATCTTATTATAATAAATATATATTCTATATTAAATTTATATATATATATCTTATTTTGGCTTTTATAGACAATATTAAACCTATAATTTCTTTTAATTTCTTTTAATTTCTTTTAATTTCTTTTAATTTTTTTTTAATTTCTTTTAATTTCTGTTTATTTCTTTTAATTTCTTTTAGTTTCTTTTAATTTCTTTTAATTTCTTTTAATTTCTTTTAATTTATTTTAATTTCTTTTCTCTTTTTTAATTTTCTTATCTCAAAGTTCTATTTTCATTTCTCCTATAATTCAATAATTTTTTTTAAATACTTTTACTATTATATTATATATATTATCTTATATTCTTAAATAAGGTTCGATGACACTCCTCCACCTACATTTAACTATAATGTACTTTCTTTAATTAAAATTATTATATTCATGTCTCTCTTCTCACACCTCTCACTATCTTCTTTATCTCTCACTCTCACACTACCTACCCACCCATCTCCCTCAATTTCCTCTTATCATCACTTCTACAACTAACTCTCTACTATCAATTCCACTCACTCTTATACCTCTCCTCACTACTTCCTATTATTTACTTATTAATCTTATTTAAAAATTTATATTACATTTACATAATTTTATCTTATTATGAATTATAATTATTATCTTTTAATCTATTTATAAATATTGTTTAACGATACACTTCCTTCTGTCGTTCTTCTTACATTTACTTACTTTCTTTTCTTCCCTCATCAGATTTGTGGCTTAGTGAGGTGCGCAACTATTTTAAACATATAAAAAGAAACGAATTTATGTGAAAAAGCTCATATTCTTTTAAATTTTCTTTGCCAACTAGAATATTCCCAGCACTATGAGCAAGTGAATTTCTTAAATTTCTTCATAAATTGCTTTTAATTTCTTTACTTTTTCTTTTTAATTTCTGTTTAATTACTCTTTCAATTCTTTCAGTTCTTTTAATTTTTTTAATTTCTTTGAATTTCTCTTTTAATTTTCTTTACTTTTTCTTCTAATTTCTTTTAATTTCTTTTAATTTATAAATTTCTTTTAATTTCTTTTTATTTCTTTTAATTTCTTTTAATTTCTTTTAATTTCTTTGAATTTCTTTGAATTTCTTAAATTTCTTATAATTTCTTTTAATTTCTTTTAAATTCCATTTTGTTTGTAATACTTTAATTTCTTAATTTCATTGTGAATTTTTTTTAAATTGTTTTCTTTTGGGGTACATATTTTTTTCTTTTGATTTCTTTTGATTTATTTAACAATTCTTTTCATTTTCTTTAAATTTGTTTTAATTTTTTATTTAAATTTTCTTTAATTCTTTAATTATTTTTTTTATATTCTTTTATTTTCTTTTAATTTCATTATAATTTCTTTAATTTCTTTTAATTTCTTTTAATTTCTTTTATAAATTTCTTTTAATTTCTTTTAAGTTTAATTTATTTTCCTAAAAATCTTATTTCTCATTATTACTTTTATTATTCATTTCTTTTTATTTCTTTTAATTTCTTTTAATTTCTTTCAATTTCTTTTAATTTCTTATAATTTCTTTTAATTTCTTTTAATTTCTTTTAATTTCTTTTAATTTCTTTATTTCTTTTAATTTCTTGTTCAATGTTCTCTTATTCTTTTAATTTTTTTTAAACGCTTTAATCTTTAATAATTCTTTTGAGGAGATTCAATTTCTTTAATTCTTTTAATTTCTTTTTAAAATTTTTTTTTTAATTTCTTTTAATTTCTGTTAATTTCTTTTAATTCTTTTAATTTCTTCTTATTGCTTCAATTCTTTTAACTTTGGTAAAGTCTTTGAATTTATCTTTAAGTTCTTTTTAATCTCTCAAATTTTTGACGATTCTTTTAATTTCTTCTTTTAATTCTTTTAATTTTCTTTTAATTTCTTTTAATTTCTTTTTAATATCTTTTATTTCTTTAATTCCCACAATTTTCTTTTAATTTTCTTTTCATTTCCTTTTTAATTTCTTTTGCTTTTCACCACCTTCTGAGATTCTTTAACAGCCTGTCAATTTCTTTTCATTTCATTATAATTTCTTTTAATTTCTTTTAATTTCTTTTAATTTCTTTTAATTTCTTTTAATTTCTTTTAATTTCTGTTAATTTTTTATTTCTTTTGAATTTCTTGTTAGTCTTCATTTAAGTTTTAGAGGTTAGCAAGTTAATTTTCTGTTAATTTATTTTAAATTTCTTCCTTTTATTAATGCTTATATATTCTTCTTCTTCTCTTTAATTTTTTTTTTATATTTTTTTACATCTCAATTTTATTTCTTTAATCTCTTTATTTCTTTTATATTTCTTTTAAGCTTGCTTTTTAATCTTTTCATCTTTATTTTAATTTTATTAAATTCGTTATTCTTTCTTTCAATTTTCTTTTGACTTTCTTATATTTCTTTTTAATTTTTTTAAATTCTTTTTGAATTACTTTAATTTCTCTTTAAAATTTTTTAATTTCTCAATATTTCTTTTAATTTCTTTGAATGTTCTTATAATTTAAATATATTCCTATTTAAGTTCTTGTTTATGTGTCTTTGAAGTTTCTTTTAATTTCTTCTTTTTTTAAGGGTTTAAGTTTTTCCATATTGTATTTTTCTAATATTAATAATGTTTTTAATAAATTAAATATAATTTCAAACTATTTAAATATATTTTACATTTTGTATATCATATTATATATATACTTTTAATTTGTCTTTTTTATTTCCTCTTCCTTTTACATTTTATATGAAAATTCTTTATGTAATTTGGAGAGTTATCTTGGTTTATTTTAATCTCTTTTAAATTGTTATATATGTAATTATTTTCCTATATTAAATTTTATCTGATATTAATTGATCTTTTTAAAAATTTATCTTTATATATCAAATAATTTATTATTAAAGATAGTATATTTTTTTTTAGGTATTATACTTTTGATAATATATATATATTATTAATTACATATATTTAATTTTTTATATAATTTCTTGATTAATATTTAATATACAGCTATAATTATATATACGAATATTTTTATATTTTTAATATTTCATGCATGAAAAGATTGCATTATATTTAAAATATTTTCTTTTTATTTAAATATTTATTCTTAATTATAGATAAATATATCATTATATATGACTATAATATTATTATATATTATATTGATATTTTACCTAATTAATAATTATTTCCATATAATATTTATATAATATATTAATATATTATAATATAATATAACCTTTATATATATATATAATTATTTTATATATTATTATCTTATTTCTTGATTTTAATAATATTATTTATATCTATTATATTATTTAAATTTTATATCTATATAAAGGGAAATTCATTTTTTAAAATTCTTGGTATATCTATGAATGTTTTTAGTTAGATTTTTATTCATAATCATATTGTTCTAAATTTTGTAGATTGTCTATAGTAGATTCATATTTTTCTCATATTTAAGATCTCTTTAATACTATTTTCTTTTCAATCTTTTAGTCTAAAAATTAAACCAAAAGCAATCATTTGTCTATTTCCTGATTTTTAAAATATATCATTCTCTTTTTATCACCTAATATAAATTCATTTTATTGTATAATATTTCATTATTTATACTATATATCTTTAGAGAGTCTTTGCTTTAATACTTAGTCTTTTCTTCAGATGCTACTCAATTTGACATTAATGACTACGCTAATGGCTTGATATATGTATGTATGTTTTGGTCTAATTTTTATGTAGAATATAGTTTCTTATAATCTATAAATAAGTAGCTAAGTTAGTGCCAACGAAACTATTATTCTTAAGTAACGTTCTGTTAACAGCAAAGAGAAGCTTAGCCCAGTTTGTTAATTTTTTGTTATTTCTTTTCCTCATAGTCCAACTATCTCTTTTACATTTATTTTTTTTCAATGCTGTTCTTTTTTGAATATCCTTAGTTAATAATTATATATCATTTTTATATGATCATTAATATACGGCCTAGCATTAATTTCTAGATATGAATCCGTCTCCTCTTGTAGACTGTTAAACAATGATTCTGAATTTATAAACATACTTATTTATAGCTACTGTTTTGTGTAAGTGAGAGGAGGGGTTTGTATTTTAGCCGATCGATTCCAGTATACTTATATATATATCTTAGATGATATGCTTCTAACAAGCTTGCCTTCTGTTCCCTCCACCTGTCCTTAAATCCTCTCTCTAATTAGTGTGATAGTTATTAAATATTGGATCCTTAATTTTGACATATTGGTACTTCAGCCAGCCCTGTGTTTTCAATTACTATATAATTACTTTATCTAGTTTGAATTAATGAGCTCCTAGGGGTAATTCTTTTAATTTAATGTAAAATTATTAATCAATATCACGAATATATATGGTGTTGAAGGAAGTAAGTATTGCGAAGCTGTATAATTATATCAATTGTTGAGTAAGGCTATGTTATAATCCAATATCTAATTTAAATTTAGTTGAGGTTAATTTACAGATTTTGAATATCATATTAGAGCTCTTAAATCTTTTAAGACTGATATTGAGGATGCAGGTTTGAAGTTAATAATTTAAATGCTTTTATTTAAGAGTGTTATACGATATATATTTGAAAGATTAAAAACCATAAATTTTATTAGAATTTTAGATCATAGTGTATAAATACTTTTTATTTTATTTTTATAACGCTTCTCTAAACTTTTTGGTTGCCCGTATCGCTCGATCAGGGACTATGAATTCTCTGACTCTTTTTTTTTTTATATATATTTCACATTTTTAAAGTAGAAACACTCTCTTTTAATTTCTTTTCAATTTTATGCACATTACTTGGCAACAGTAAGGGGAGGGGAACTTTCTTTTCTAATCATTTACTTTGTTAATATTTCTACCTAGGATCCTTCGTGTAAGTGTAGATACTAATCATTCCTTAGTTTCGCATCCTTGTAATTGCCTATCGTTTTGAGGCTCCTCTGTCGCTTTATCTACTTCTGTAATATTGAGTTCCTTCCTATAATCTGTAGCTATGATCTTAATCTTTAGATTTTTTCTTATAATTTTCTTATTATAATATGGGATTCATTTATATAATTTGTAATCTTGACAATGCGTTTATATTTCAATATTTTTAATATATTTTTCACATTATTTTTTTTAATACAACTAAAAGTAATTTTACTTTGATTTTTTTTTATCATCTCTTGTTTTTGATCATCTTTGTTTAATTACAAGAAATTCATATATTTTTTAGAAATAAGATTTTCATATTTTCGCTAAAGAACATTGAACACTAAAATATTATTATTATGTCTATTTATTATAATTCTGTTGCTTAATCTTTTTCATAGGTTGCATATGTTTTATAATATTTTTTTATATATCATATTCTTATTTAATTTTGTGTTAACACCACGATGTAATACAATTTAAATTATTATTATATTTTTACTAACTTATGGCAAATAAATATTTATAATAACTTAACATTTTTCTCTATTTCTTTCTATTAGTATATCTAAAAAAAATATGTATATGATGAATTTATTAATTGTCGTTCATTCTCTTTAAATTTCTTTAGGGACAACTGCAATAACTCGCATTTTACTAACTTTTCTCTCTTTTTTTGGAAATACTAATGTTTTCAAATTGGTCTTAAAATTTTCATTAAAACAAATATATTGTTTTGTTTTTTAAATATTTCTAAACCTTCAATTTGCGTAAAATTTTTATTTTAGTGCAGGTAAGTTAGGTATCCTCTTTGTGAATTTAAATTGGGTGTTTTTTTAAACATTTAAAAACAAACTTCCTTGGATTAATATAGATGTTTTTTTCATTATTTATATAATAAATATATTAATTACAGAGATGTAATATGAAAATTATTCATTTTGATTTTATTCTCACTTTCTCTTAACAAAATATTTTTATTTTGCTTTTTAATTTCAATTTTATGGTAATAATGTAATTTTGTACATTAAAAATCTTGAATTCTATATTATTTAAAGGATCTCTTTACATTCGATTAACTTGGGCATTTTTTCCCTTTAAAATTGTGCAGAAATTTGCATTTTTTCTCAAGAACTCTCAGTTTGTCTTGTGAAATTAATATATCATGCCCTGATGGCGAATGTTTGTAAAAAAATCTTAAAGATTGATTGTTTAAATTGTCTTGTTAATTTATATGTTCTTGGTATGTAATTGTAGCTTCTTGTAGATTTATATTTATCATAATTTTCAATTATATTTCTGTTTAATAGAAACTTCTTTTAATTTCTTTTAGTATTTAAAAACTTGGTATACTTACCTAGAACTATTTCATTGCATTATACTTCTAGTTTGTAGTCGGTAATTTTGGTATAATAATTTTCTGTTGAAGGAGTCAGTTGAAAAATGATAAGAATTTTATTCATTATTTTAAAAGAATATTTTTTACTATTTTATCTCCCTTGATTTCACTTAGTTTTCTTTTATTTTGATAGTATTTTTCATACTTATTATTGTGTAATACTTTTCCTTAAGTATAATCTTCTTAAGTTAATTTATACTTACTTGCCATTTTCTATGTTTGATTTTTATATAAGCCATTTTCTTTCTTTTCAAACTCTTTTTAATATGGTTTATGATGGGTGATTAAATGCATATATTACCAAAATTCATGGTTAAAAGAACAATTATTCTCTTTTTAATTTGTATTTTCTTTTTTTTAATATAATTTTTCGCATCATTTGTAATTAATTTATCATTTTTTTACTATTATATGCCCATAATTTGGTTTAGCTATTTATTCTATTATATTTAATATTACTTTTATTAATTTATTATTATTAATTATTATTCTTATTATTTATTTATTATTAAAATTAATTATTATTCTTTATTTTATTTTAATTTTACTTTTTTTTATAATTTTACTTTTTATTATTTTAAATTATTATTAATTCTATTTATTACTTTATTACCAATTAATAAAAATGTTTTAAAATCATGTAATATAATTGAATGAATGATTTTAGATAGCAATTTGAATATCAGGTGTTTTTCATATTTTTCATAATTGTCCTTTATAAATGTTTTAAGAAGGTACCTACTGAACTACCTTATAATTTTTTAGGTTCATAGTGTTCTCAGAAATGTTACATATCTAAAATGGACAGATTTCTTTTTATTACTTAGTTAGATATTCTCTCTTCATTGAGTCCATGTTAATTAATTTCTATGTATTGAATAAATTTGAAATTATGGATTGATAATATAATTCATTCATTTATACCTTATAAGTGTGAAAAATCTTAGCGTCTTTGCCTACTTGTCATTGTCTGTCTAAATGCTATACATTGTTTAGTAGAGCCATTGAAAGATAGTATATAGATTATTATTATTTACCGAAAAGAATTTTGGAACTTTACGCATATTTTTATTTGAAAATGATTTTTCCTCAGGAGAGATTGATTATTATGAAGTGAAATTCGATTCATTGTATTTTAATTTTTTTATATATATAGGATAAGAGGAAGGTGGTTCTTTTATATTTGGGTCGTTTTTAATTCTCCATTCATGTAAAGTTATTGCTATGGGAGTATTAGATATTTATAAACTTTATTATAGTTGTGTCAGTTGGTCATATTTACTTATTTTTTTTAGATTTCTAGTAAATTAAGTAGAATAATTAATTACATTTTTAATTAAGAATCGTATTACAGTTATTGATCCTGATATATTAAATATTTCTCTATGATATCATGTTTCTTTTATTTGATTATTTATTTTTTTAAGGTGTTATCTTTTAATTATGGTTTCTTTTGAAATATCCTTTGAGATCTTCTTAAAATTTACTAGGTTAATAAATTTCTTGTTATATTGTAAGTTCTTACAATTTACTTATAAGAGTTGGAAATTTTCTGTTAATTTCTTTATTTAACATTTACTTTCAATTTTTGCTAATTCCGCTAGTTAAAATTTAGTTTAAAGAAAAAAACCTATCATACTGGATCCATTTCCGTTAACAAACCGCAAAATTACAAAGATAGATTATTTATAATATACCTGTAATTTTAATTTCCCAGTTGTTGGATATATTATATTATTATTATATTATTATTCTTATATTATTATTATTATATATATTATTAATTACCCTCTTCAACGTGGCCTTGTTGTCGCCGAGAAGGGGCAACAGACACTTGTGTCTGCGAAATTCTATGCAAGCTTTTTGTTATATTTGTTTTTGTTTACTCCTCTCCTTTATTATTTGTTTTATTATTGATTATTGCTATTCTTGTAGTTTCTGTCATTTTTATTATTATAATTTTATGTTAATTTTTATTTTTCTAATTATTCTTATTATTCTTCATTATATTGTTCTTTGTGTATTTCGTTCATTTTGCCGTCCCTTTCCCAGTTTCTTCCCCCTTTTCCTCCTTTTCTTGTATGTACTACCCTACGTATTCCTGCCTCTTATGAGAGTCATCCAACTTCCTCCTTGTGTTCTGGGTAGCTATCGGCTGCAGTCCTCCGTGGTCTCTGTGCCCATCTTGCCCTCTTTCCCATTTGGTGAGGTACAGGTTCAAAAATCGGTTTGGCTTTTCTCCGGCGCCTAGTTGTAGGGGGACCCGCGAATTGCTACCACTGAGGAGCTGCTCGCTCCGCACTTGGGTGTCTATAATCTTGGGCTCTTCGCGTCTTATCCGTGTGTTGCATGGCCACAACTCTTCATCTTAGGAACTGGACGCAGAGTTCCGGGGGTGCTTTCCGAGGCCACGTCCACCCCACCATGGGTTGGGGTTTCGGGGGAAGAGGTATATAATAGCTCTGGGCGTGTGATGGGAGCGGTTTCCGCAGTCACGTTCTCAGGACGTTTATTGTTTATATCTCATCATTGGTTTTATTGTTTTGTGCTTATCTATTGAGATGTAATTGTTTCGGGAGTGTTTTACTTTAATGAAAATTGTAAAAGAGACTAAGGTTCTAAAAGAACGCGTCTTCAAACCGTCAGTTGGCTCCCAACCCGACATCTCCATGGCCATTTCTGACCCAGACCAATAGGGGTTTTGTGATGAGCTGGTGGCTCTCCACTTGTCAAACACTCTAGTCCTACACAGGATTGCATCGCTGGGGGTTCCCTCTTCTCGACCGGGAAAGGCTGTAGCGGCTTCTCATTAACATTCGACTCGTATTACGCAATAGACATCATAGTAGTCCTCCTCATGGGCGAATTCAACA
>JABUQX010059556.1:27500-30054 GCA_015478945.1 Trachelipus rathkii | reverse complement strand
ATATATATATATATATATATATATATGAACATTAATATATATATATATATATATATATATTCTAATAATTTTTAAAAAGTGTTTCGCAAATATTTAAATATATTTATGTATATATATATATATATATATATATATATATAATATATATAGATATATAGTATATATATTTATATATATATATATATATATATATATATATATATATATATATATATATATATATATATATATATATGATGCCTATGTCACTCTGTGTGAACATTCTGTCTAAGGATTCTGCTCTTCTTGAACTTTATAATGGTCTAACTTCATTGAAGTGGAGTATCGCGAAATGCCTTTCATCACATCCACATCATTTCTTCTGTTCAACTCTTCTGAGCCCAGACTTTAACGCTATGCTAAATCACATCGTAGCAAAGTCTGCAACACATCATGTTAAATTTAAAGGATCATGAACATGGCTTTTACAACTCTTACTTATTTCAAAGGTTTTATAAATTTGATGACAATGTGAGCCCATGATATTGTCCCATTTGGTCAGTATTTGGTTCATTCTCCTTTCATTTACCAATAATATATATAATATATATATATATATATATATATATATATATATATATATATATATATATATATATATATATATATATATATATATATATATACTGTAATTTTTTATTATAACTTACAGCATAGTGAATTACACTAATTTCAATACCTACACATCACTAAAAACATAGCCAACACATACAACATAACAATCAATACATGTAAAATCACACTCTCTCTCTCTCTCTCTCATGCTTCTAGTATAAGAAGGTCCAGGTCCACGGTGGCTTGAATTTCCAAATGCGTCGAACTGAACCAAGCGTTTGCTATTAAAGCCTATAGATAATCTTTGCATTATAATCTACTTGGTTATCAAATACATGTAACACAATTTCCCCTGACCAATGACCAAAACCCTACTGCGGTAGATAATGAACCCCGAAGTTCATGGAATAGAGGGTTGCAAATTAGATTCAGTTGTAACTATATATATATATATATATATATATATATATATATATATATATATATATATATATATATATATATATATATATATATATCAATAAATAACTTAGAAATATAGATACTTATTATTATTATTATATATATAAATTTCTTGATTCATTTACTTCTTTATTTTAGTTTTAGGTTTATATAGATATGTAAATTGATTTTTATATTTTATTATTATATATATATATATATTATATTATTACATATTATTACTCTTATATATATATATTCAGAGTATATTATTATATTATTATTATATTATATTATATATATATATATATATATATATTATATATATACATATATATATATATATATATATTACATATATTACATATATATATAGAGAGAGAGAAAGAGAGAGAGATATGGGTTTCCTTCTATTTTTTTATTTGAAAATTGATGTCTCCAATAAATGTTCAAGTAATATGCAATGTGTATTTAAATTTAGACTAAAAGTACAGTTATGATTTTGTAATATATAAAGTTGAAAAATATAATGCATGAAATTTAGATTTCGAGCTTAGAAAAACCAAAATTATACTGCGTCATCATTCAAGGCCTTTTATTTATTTATTTATAAAATATTTTTGAAAAATAAATTCAAAAATTGTCTCAAAATTTTAAGTCATTTAAAATAGTTCAACTATTCTAAAAAGACTTCCCATTTCCTACTGCTAAAGGCTTTTTTCAAAATAATAAGAATTATTTTATTTAACCCAGTTTTAAGAGCAAAATACCTGTAATATTCTTGTATATAATAATCTTCGTTTAAAAAAATGAATAAAGTATTATGAAGAAAAAATTTTCTTTTTATTTTATAATTTTTTTTTTGTTTCATAAAGTAGAATTAATAAAAAATTTATATTCTAAAAAGAAATAAAAATATTTCAACTTTTGGATAATTATATAAATCAAAATATAACTGAATAGAAATATATAATATGTAAATTATATTTTTTAAATAATATTTAAATTATTAAAAAATTCAAAAATTGAAGGGCTGAATTTCAGTTCAAAATTTCTTCTAAAAATTATTATCTGCACTCGTAATGGTATCAATACTTTTAACATTAAAATATAATAAAAAATTGAAATATAAAAAATAAATAAAAATCTTTGTACATGATAGAAACAAAAAAAAAATTATTAATCTATTTTTATTTTTATATTGCAAAACGAATCTTATTCTGCATAATAACTAAAAAAATTGAGCAGAATAATATAACAGAATAATTTCAGTAATATATCTTGAATAATTAATACAAAATTTATTATTTCGATATAATATATTCTATAATATATTCTAGAAAAAATGACAATGAAAGAACAATCTAAATATAATTATATCAAATATAATGTTTTCAATAAATGCTATTAAAAAAATACATAACGTAAGTTCTATTATTTTAATATGAAATTCAATTATTAATTGTAATATTAAATTTAATATTACCTATTAAATAAAATTTACTTCTTCAAAAGAAAA
>JABUQX010059556.1:0-12500 GCA_015478945.1 Trachelipus rathkii | reverse complement strand
TCTATGGACTATTTTAATTTCTCTCACTGATTACAATCCACTGTTCACTTCAAGCCTATACATTCTATGGAAGGGTTCTCATATCGGTTTAATTTTTCATATATTGTTTTCATATGAGCGCTCAATGCAACCTATGCCTAACACACAATTTCGATAACTTGTTAGTAGTGTACTACATATATTAATATGAATTATAATAAACTGAATTTTTGACACCGCAGGAGATATACCATGAATTTGAAAATTTGTTGTTTTTCACTTACGTTCACTGGTAACAGCGACGGCCTTTAAAGTTTTCAAAACCAAAAGCACGAATGTGTCTGGAAAGTGATCGTTGCTGGCTTCACACTTCTTTCTAATGCATACAAGTGAACATTTTAAACACATTCGGCTTTAAAATGGACTCGATGATACATAAAGCGAACATTTTTAAAAATATTCGTGGTTTAGCAATGGAAGAATGATACATAACGCGAATATTTGAACCCAATCGTGGGTTTGGTAATGGACCGATGATGCATAACGCGAATCATTTTTAAAAACATTCGTGAGTTTGGCAATAGACCGATGATACATAACGCGAACATTTTTAAAAACATCCGTAGTTTGGCAATTTTGAAACCCAATTGTGGGTTTGGCAATGGACCAACGTACCATTAAACGCAACTTTTTAAAAACATTCGTGAGTCTGGCAATGAACCGATGATGCATAACGTGAACATATTTAAAAATATTTTTGAGTTTGGCAAATGGCCGATGATACATAACGCGAATATTAAAACTCCATCGTGGGTTTGGCAATGGACCGACAATGTTTTATGAAAAGACTCAGGACAATATTAGACACTTTCTGCTCTTTATAAGTAATTTTTTCAAAGTTAAGTTTATGTAGCTCAAATTCGTACCTATAGTTGTAAATAAAAAGTAAGTAAAAAAATAAAATTACATGTAAAAAACGCCAGGAAAACATGTAATAATTTAATTATTTGTGGAAGATATTATTATATAACTCTTCAAGCTATTAACACACTATATATATATATATATACTATATTATAATATAAATATTATATATATATATATATATATATATATATATATATAATATATATTATATATATATATTCAGTATGATAATTATTAACTTTTCTCCACTTCTTAGTACCAAATTAATCTCTGTATTTAAGTTTTCCCCGTGAAAATATTGGCACTAAATTAAGTTTTAAATTAAATTATCTCCAAAAAAAAATTCTTCATTACTCAAAAATTTCATAAGTAAATTAAAAAGAGAAAAAACGTCGAGGGCGTTTTATAAATATATCAATATTTAAACCTCCCGTTAATATTATTAATTACCCTTGGATAGTTTCCCTTATAAAGATGTATACTACACACTCAAAGTTACGGGCTATACAAAAGCGCATATAATACTATATATATATATATTATATATATATTATAGTAATATATATAATATATGATATAATATATTTAAATATTAATAATATAATCATATATATATCTATAATATACATATATATATATATATAGTATATATATGATATAATATATATTAATATTATAATATATATAATATATATATACTATATATATATATATAGACAGGTGGGTTGTATATATAGTATAATATATATCTAATATATATTAATAATATATATATATATATTATATATATATATATCGTATATACTATATATTATATATACCGTATAATATATATAAATATATATAGCTATATATCTATATATATTATAATATTATATATATATATATATATATTATATATATATATATATATATATATTAATATATATTATAATATATATAAAATATTTATAATAATATATATATATATTAATAATTAATAATTTTATATACTTATTGGTTATTATAATATATATATTATAATATATACTATATTATATATAATATAATATAAATATATATATATAGTATATATAATAGCCATATATATATAATTATATATATATATATAAAATATATATATAGTATATATATATTATATAAATATAAATATATATATATATATATATTAAATGCATATTTATATATATATAATAACATACATTATAATATATAAAATATTATACATATATAAATTATAAATTAAAAATTATATAATATATATATATATATATAAATATATATATATATTATATATATACTATATAATATATATATATCATAAATAATTCAAATAGAATTTTTACATGACGTTTCTCATAGAATTTATTTGACATTAACATGTAGAGCTGTAGATTTGGAAGACGTTACTTAATGCACTAATTTTATCTTGACTGCTTTGATCATGTAATTGAATATATTTACACAGTCAATTGAATATAATAACGAAAGGAATGAAAAGGAAGCCATTCTTTGAATCATTCTCCAAGACTAATGAAAAAAAAAAAAGGCTTAAGAAATTCAAGGTATTTCTAAAGACTGCTTAATAATATATATAATGTATGATAATATATTAATAATTTATAATGTATTAAGACCTCTGTGATAAATGTAAGATAAAATTTTAATAATAATCTATGATAAAATATGAGAAATTTGTAGATTGATTTAATGATTTTGGGCAAGATTTTATTTAACTTACTTGGCCCACACTTATTTAATTTAATTATATTGTGAATATACCTCTAGTGATGTATGTGACATCCTCATCCGCACCCGAATAACATCCGCATTAAATTTGACATTCGCGTTAGCATCCGCATCCGCAATTAATAAATACAGATGCTGCGCATGTATACAATATTGAAAGCTATTAATTTGCTTTCTATTGTTTCATTAATTTTTTGGATAGTATAAGAAAATTATAATTTTTTTTTATTTTATTTCGGCGTACGTCATGCTCTTCTACTTAACTATCCAATTTTTGTGCATGTTACCCACTCTACCAAACATCTGTGGAAATGAACGGAGGATAAAGAAAGAAAGAAAAATTAATAATATATATATAATAATAATATATATTTATATATATATATAATAATTTTATTATATATATATATCATAGTTATTATATAATATAATATATATAATATATATATATATAGTATAATATTATATAATATAGTATCATATAATATATATTATATATCATTATATATATATACTATATAATATATGATAATAATATATTATATATAATATTATATAATATATTATATATATAATATAATAATACTAAATATATATATATATATATATATATATATATATATATATAATATATATATATAGTATATATATATATATATAATATATATACTGAATTAAAAAATAAAGATGATATTACACAATATATATATATATATAATTAACTATATTATAAATATATATAAGTCTATATATAAATATATATTATATATATAATATATATATATATACTATATATAATATATATACTATAATATATATATATATATATTATAATTATATAACATAAAATATATTTATATAATATAATATATATATATATATATAATTAATATATAATAAATTTTCTTTCTTTCTTTATCCTCCGTTCATTTCCACAGATGTTTGGTAGAGTGGGTAACATGCACAAAAATTGGATAGTTAAGTAGAAGAGCATGACGTACGCCGAAAGAAACGAATCGCCACCCACCCACCATCCAGTAAATTCCCATAAGTGAAAGATTGTGTCAATCACAAAAAATTCCCCCTAGGGCTTCACCAGACCGCGATGAAACATCACTGGGGTATCTCGTCAATGTAGGGTTATTCCCTTGGGCCAACGCTATGTTGTACAACTTCTTTATCCAGTCAATCACAGTCTCGCATCCATTTTAAATCATTTCATCAGTAATTCAATATATCCTACGGATTTATCATTTTTCAACTTTTTCACTCTGCCTATTACCTCCTTCCTAGTAATTGACTCATCCTTAAAATACCTATTTATTCTTACACTATCAAACCCACACACATTCAATATCAATTCTTCATTACTGCTAATGTTATACAGATTTTTGAAGTGTTCTCTCCTCAATCTCCTCAAATTCATTTCATCAGTCACTATTTAATCATTCATTATTCTATGAAGAATTCCCCTTACTCTCTTAAAATTTCGTAGTTGATTTCAAAAAAGATTCCTATTCCCTTGCAATCCCCATTTATCCTCCTTCCAAACTGTTCATTCATTTACCTCTTTTTTTTCTTCCGATGTATGCAATTTTTAGTCTTGCTTTTTTACTCCTTATATTTTTCTATACACCTTTCTTTTGGGAACTCATCCTTGACTTTAGCACATTCAACTACGCCTATTTTATTCTTTTAACCATTTGCATCACCTCTTCATTCCACCACTCACAGATCACATTCTTACTACCCACTTTAGCACATTCACATACATCTCTTGCTCTTCTTACAAAGGTTTCCTACAAATTTCTTCAATTTCTTCGTGTTCACATTCGACTGATTTATTTGCAAGTGCTCTTACATACTTTTCCATATAACCTTGTTCACTTAAATTCTAGTTCTTTACTCTTCCCATTTTCTTCCTTATCTTTTCTCCCACTAGCAATCTTCATAAAACAAAATAATGTGATCTGATATTTCCATCCCAACCCTCTCACTGATTTAACGTCCATCACATACTTCAGCATCTCCCTCACATCTCTTTCTTCACCAACACAAATCAATCACTCTTTTCACTTCGATACCATCTCTACATCTCAATCTCCGAGTAAACTATTTAGAATACTCTGTGCCGAAGAATGTATTACTTACATACATACATAACTCGCCTTACGAAAATTAATCACCATCCAGCTATTCTCACTTTCTCACGCAACCCCAAAGACATCTGTTTTCCCATCTCATTTTCGATTACCTATCCAACCAGTCAAGTCTCCCAACACAATCAATCTGAAGCCCGTCCTTACTTCATCCAAAACATCATTAATTTGCCCAGAAAGCTCATGCTCTCCCAGCCATCTCAGATGGTGCTATACGTTAAATCAACCACACATAACACATACCTGATTAAAACTTTCTTAAAATTTAAATTGTAATGTCATTAGAAAGTACTCCACAAAAAATCCGCAATAGCTCTTGTGATACAGTCAACTCATTAGAATCGCAACCTTCTCTTTCCCTCTCATCCTTCCATCCAGCACTCACACATTTCACCCTTCATCATTCGAAACGCAAAACATACATTGTGGAAACTCTTTCTCTTCCACACACAGGGATATATGATGAAAATGTGTTGTATGTAACAATAGTAGTGATTATGGTCGTCGCTATGTGTGACGAAGAGTCTACTTCTTCTGGCACTAAATAACACGGCATACAAACATCCCAAATGCCCAATGATGTCAATCCATAGCTCAGAATACGCGCTCCCTCTCTCTCTCTCTCCTCTCTATATATATATATTATAATATATATATAATATAATATATATAATATATATATATTATATATATAAAATATATATAATATATACTATATAAATATATATATAATTAACCTATGGTTTTATATATAGTAATGGATAACATCCTCTCTTCACCTGAACCAACACGAGAGGAAGGAAAAAAAAGAAAAAAAAAAAATGTAATTTTGCTTCCCACCCTCCCCCAATTAACAATCAAATAAAAAAACCATGGATAGATGTATAATTTATACACATATATATAATTATAATATATATATATGCTAATAATAAGTATAAAATATACTATATTATATATATTAATAAGATATATATATTATAATATATAGAGAGAGAGAGATAGAAAGAGGAGCGCTTATCTAGAGTCTATGCAGATTCATCCATTGGGCATTTGGAGTGTATTGTCATCCCGTGATATTCTAGTGCCCAAAGAAGTAGACTCTTCGTACCACATACAGACCATAAATCACTACTATTGTTACATACAACACATTTTCATCATATATCCCTGTGTGTGGAAGAGAAAGAGTTTCCACAATGTATGTTTTGCGTTTCGAATGATGAAGGGTGAAATGTGTGAGTGCTGGAGTGGAAAGGAATGAGAGGGAAAGAGAAAGAGTTGCGATTCTAATGATTGACCTGTATCACAGAGCTATTGCGGATTTTATTTGTGTGAGTACTATAATTCTAATGATTAAATTTAAATTTAAGAAGTTTAAGGGTATGCGTTATGTGTGGTTGTAACGTATAGCCCATCTGAGAGTGATGCTGGGGAGAGCATGACTTTCTGGGAAAATCTGAATGATGTTTTGGATGAAGTAAGGACGGGCTTCAGATTGATTGTGTTGGGAGACTTGACTGGTTGGATAGGTAATCGAAAATGAGATGGGAAAACAGATTTCTTTGGGGTTGCGTGAGAAAGTGAGAATAGCTGGATGGTGATTAATTTTCGTAAGGCGAGTTATGTATGTATGTAAGTAATACATTCTTCGGCACAAGAGTATTCATAAATATACGAGAGTTGAGATAGGTAGAGATGGTATCGAAGTAAAGAGTGATTGATTTGTGTTGTGAAGAAAGAGAATGTAGGGAGCATGCTGAAATTGTGATGGGACGTTAAATCAGTGGAGGTTGGGATGGAAATTCAGATCACATTATTTTGTTTTATGAAGATTAAGCTAGTGGGAGAAAGGAGATAAGGAAGAAAATGGGAAGAGTTAAGAGTGAGAATTTAAGTGAACAAGGTATATGGAAAGTATTGTAAGTAAGCACTTGAATAAATCATCGAATGTGCATCGATGAATCTGACATAATTATAGAAACCTTTGTAAAGAGACTAAGATGTATATTGTGCTATAAGTGGTACGTAAGAAGTGACTGTGAGTGGTTGAAGAAGAGTGATGCCAAATGGTTAAAATGAATAATGGCGTAGTTGAATGTGCTAAAGTCAAGGATGAGATCCCTAAAAGAAAGTTTATAGAAAATATAAGGAGTCAACAAAGCAAGGCTTATATGTAAACAATGAAAAAAAATAGTAAATGAAATGACAGTTTGAAGAGATAAATGGGATGCAAGGTAATAGGAATCTTTTGAATCATCTATCGAAATTTTTAAGAGAGTAAGGGAATTCTCATAGAATTATGAATGATTAAATACGTGAACTGATGAAAAATGAATTGAGGATTGAGGAGAGAACACATTCAAATCCTGTATACACATTAGCAGTAATGAAGAATTGATAGTGAATGTGTGGGTTTGATGGTGCAAAAAATAATAGGTATTTTAAGGATGAGTTAATTATTTTTGGGGGGGGGTTGGGGGGGGAAGGGGTAATAGGCAGAGTGAAAAAGTTGAAAATTGATAATCCGTAGAATATTGACATTTACTGATAAATGATTAAAATGGATTCGAGACTGGTGATTGACTGGCATAAAGAAGTTGACAACATTGCGTGAGCCCAACGGAATACCTTACATTGACGAGATACCCCATGTTTCATCGCGGTCTGGTGAAGCCTAGGGGGAAATTTTTTGTGATTACACAATCTTTCACTTATGATTACTCGGATGGGGGGGGTGGCGTGGATTCGTTTCTTTCGTGCGTACGTCATGCTCTTCTACTTACTATCCAATTTTTGTGCATGTTACCCACTCTACCAAACATCTGTAAAAAAGGAGGAAAAGAAAGAAAGAAAATATATATATATATATATATATATATATATATTTATATTATTAATATATAATATAAATAATATTATAATTTAATAAATAAATAAATATATTAATATAAATAATACAATAATATATAATATACTATATATATATAATAATAATATATAATATATATATATATATTATATATAAATAAAACTATTAAGTATTATATTATATATATTGTGTATATATGTTTTTTTATACTTCAATATATATTATATATACTATATATATATATATATATATATATATATATATATATAAATATTATATATATATATATAAAATATTAATATATATTATATATACTAATATATATATATATATATTATAATATATATATATATATATATATATATATATATATTATTTATTTTCTTATTTTATAAGTATATAAAAGTATTTAGAATTAAATAATATAATATATATTAATATATATATATACTATAATAATTATACACATAGCAGATGGTTAAGTTGGATATTGTACAGTGTGTTTGGACTTTAATTCGATACCAACTATATTAGTAAGGCATAATTAACATCCGCGACTTTGTCTTTCGGTTCTCCCAAAACTATTGGGATTGCAAGTAGCATTTTACTGTTTTCTTCTTCCAATTATATTGTTTTAAATGTTGCACTTGTCTTACAGCATATGTGTGTGGCCCATGACTTATTCTTCACCAATACAATCTAACGAATGTTCAATCTTAATGCAAGTAATACGGGTGCGATGAGGCATGTTCACATACTATCCAGAGTATATTCACAATAATTAAATTAATAACCCGGCCAATAAGCAAAACAAAACTGCAAAAATTATTAAGCAAGCTACACAAAGTTCTCATAATTTATCACTCAGATTATTATAAAATTATAATCTTACATTTCACAGAGCGCTTATAAATTATAATTATTAATATATTATCATTAACATTATGGACTATACCCTTAAATCGTGATTTCTTAAGCCTTTTTTTTTTTATTATCTTAATACGTTTCATAGTCTCAATTTCTTTCATTTTTCGTTATTATACATTAAAAAGATATTAAATACTTGAATCACAGATCAAATAGCATCGTCAAATAAAATATGCATTATACGTCTTCCAAATCTACAGCTCTACATGTTAATTGTCAAAAATTCTATGAGAAACGTCATGTAAAATTCTTTCTGCATTATTTATGATAAATCTATAATATATAATATATATATATATATATATATTATATTATAATATATTTATTAATATATATTATAATAATATAATATATATATAATATAATAGTATTAAATATATTTTTATAAATTATATATATATATATATATATATATATATATATATATATATATATATATATATATATATATATATATATATATATAGTATAATATAATAATATAAAATAAAATATATATATATAAATAGGCTATATATATATATTATAATATATATAATATATATATATATATATATTATATATATATATATATAATATATAATATACATACTATATATAAAAAATATATATAATATATATATAATTATAATATATTAAATATAAATAATATATATATATATAATATATATATACATATATATATATATATGATTATATAATATAATAAATATATATTTTATATATAATATATAATATATATATATTATATATATCTATAATATATACTGCCTTACATACTATATATAATATATCTATATATAATATATATAATATAAAATATATATAATATCATATATATATAGATATATATAATATATATACATATATATATACACGTATATATAATTAATATATATATATATATATATATAAATATAATATATCTATATATATATATAAATTATATATATGTATATATAATATAATATATCATAATATATATATATAGAATATATATATCTAATATATTATATATTTATATATTATAAATAATTATATATATATTATATAAATATATAGCGCTTTGTATAACCCGTAACGTTTGAGGTTAGTACATCTTTGTATAGTAAACTCATCCAAGTAATTAATAATATGAACGGAGGTTAAATATGATATTAACCTTGACGTTTTTCTCTTTTTTAATTTACTTAAAAATTATTTGTAATGAAGAATTTTTTTTAGATTCGTCGATGTGAATAAAAAGAATCCATATTTGTTCAATTTTTTTACGCGGAAAACTTAATTCAAGAGATATTTTACTAAAAGTGAGAAAAGTTAACTTACATTGAATATAATATACTCATATATTAAATATATAATTATATAACTTATATATAATATATATATATAATAATTATAACATCTAGTATATACTATATATCTATATGTTGTAACACGCCTGAGAGAGTTATAATAATATATATTCACACAATGTAAATTATTACATTTTTCCTGGCTTTTCCACAATGAATTTATATTTTGTTTACTCGTGAGCTTTTAGTCTTAGCAACATGGTACGAATTGGCTCACTAAACTTAACTTTGAACAAAATTACTTATTAAAGAGCAGAAAGTGTCTAATATTGTCCTGAGTCTTTTCATAAAACATTGTCGGTCCATTGCCAAACCACGATGGAGTTTTAATATTCTCTTTAATTTCATCGGTCATTTGCCAAACTCAAAAATATTTTTAATATGTTCACGTTATGCATCATCGGTTCATTGCCAGACTCACGAATGTTTTTAAAAATGTTTGCGTTATGTACCGTTGGTCCATTGCCTAAACCCACAATTGGGTTCAAACATTGCCAACTACGGAGTTTAAAATGTTCGCGTTATGTATCATACGGTCTATTGTCCAAAGCCACGATGCTTTTTTAAAATGATTTGCCTACTGCATCATCGTTCCTTACCAACCTCACGATTGGGTTCAAATATCGCGTTATGTATCATTCTTCCATTGCTAAACCACGAATATTTTTAAAAATGTTCGCTTTATGTATCATCGGTCCATTGTCAAATTCACGAATGTGTTTAAAAATGTTCACTTTATGCATTAGAAAGAAGTGTGAAGCCAGCAACGATCACTTTCCAGACACATTCGTGCTTTTGGTTTTGAAAACTTTAAGTTTATTTCCTATATAACTGCTTTCTTGAAAAACAACAAATTTCAAATTCATTGGTATTACTCTCGCTGGCGGTGTCAAAAATTCATAGTTTATTATAATTCATATTAATATATGTAGTACACTACTAACAAGTATCGAAATTGTGTGTTAGGCATAGATTGCATTGAGCGCTCATATTATAAACAAAATATATGAAAAATTAAACCGATATGAGAACCCTTCCATAGAATGTATAGGCTTGAAGTGAACAGTGGATTGTAATCAGTGAGAGAAATTAAAATAGTCCATAGATGATTTTTATAATTTACACACTCTGTACATTAGCTATTTTCTTGGCATGGAGCTCCGCCCATTATTGTTCAGATTATCAGAAATTGTGGAAAATATGTAATTTGTTTTTAAATTTGAGGAGCAGAAAAATTTAATTCTTGGTTCTTTTTATTATAATACTACGATATATATATATATTATATAATATTATATATATATATTATATTATGATATATATATATTATATATATATATATATAGTTAGTTAAGGCCTTAAATATTAATATCAAAAATCTTTACAATATATTAAAAGTATTATACATGCGTCTTCATATGATTTTGTCTGAACGGACTTTCGATCCTTATTGATCTGGACCCTTCGGACTTGTTATTCCTGAAGACAAATAAAATTTAATTGAATTTGTAATTATGTAATATTGCAAAAGCGAAGTAGTTAGATTAATAATTTGATTTATATTTTAAAAAAGGTGTGGTGGAAAGAAGGTTGTTAAGTGTGGGAAATGTATATTCACCTTTTGTATGTTAAAATTAGGAATATTGTTTATGCATAGTGATTCTCTGAGTTTGCGTTGGTGAGTCGAGTACCTGTAGATGGGCGCATATCATTGAGTTATGTTATCTTGAGATGATCTAGTGTGTAAGAGGCGGAGTTGAGAGTCATGCTAAGAAAGATCCATGTTTATTAGAGAGTCTTCTTTGAATCATCTTTCTTCGCTATGTAATGTGAGGTCATTGATAGCATGAATTTGGTATATGCATGTAGATGTTTTTTTGTATATGAGTGATAGAACACTATCATACAAAAATCTTGCCCAATTTTAACATACAAACAGTGAATATTACATTGGATCCACACTTAACAACATTCTTTCAACATTTTTTTTAAAAATAAACACATATATAATAAATAATTTACAATAAATAAATAAAAAAAAAAAACAATACAAACATATATGAATAAAAAGTCAACATAACTTTTAAAATATCAAATAAGAAGGAGATTTATAACTAAAAAAACAACCAAATCTCAAATTAAAACTATAAAAAAATATAAAAAAAACCCCCCTAAATACCCCACCTACTACTTACTACATATATACCTATATATAACAAATTATATATATAATAATATAATATATTATATATAATATATAATATATATATATATATTATATATATAAATTATATATATATATATATAATATATAAATATAATAATCTATATATATATATATATATAATATATAAATATATATATATATATATACTATATATATATTCTCTAAAAATTAATCAATATATATATATAATATAATATATATATAATATACTATAATATATATATATTTAATAATATAATATATATATTATAAATAACTGCAGGCCTGTTCAATTTATTCACTCGCACCCAAATTGCTAATGTACA
>JABUQX010059555.1:35000-38511 GCA_015478945.1 Trachelipus rathkii | reverse complement strand
CTTAAGCAGTAGAGGAAACTTTTCCTTACTTGTGTTTGTCGGCAGTTCCTATGTATATGACCTTCGTATGCTGATTAGTCTGAGAATTATTATTTATCCGTATTTTTTGATAAAATACTTCTGTTCTTAAACTTGTATTTTGAGCAGGAGTGTCATTTATTATCTTTAGACCCCAAACTCATCATTTAAAATTCAAGTCATTTTAGCGATAAGCGCGCACAAAGTTAATCCTTGTTTGTATTAAAATGTTTTTTTTTTACTAAGTGATATACATATTTATAATTAATACTTACATTGAGGAATACTTATTAATTTCACTTAGAATAGATAATAATTTATTCACTAGATTTATAGTAGATTACGTGAAGCAAAACGCAAGAGCGCCCGCAAGCGCGACCCGGTGCGGAACCGACGCATGAACCCGCCGGCGTAATATTACTACGCGGTCGCGAAAATATTTTTTTATGATACGCCGTTGTAAACTTTCATTACATCATTTTTGTATTTTCAAATATACTGTTTCCTATATTATGAATCGTTCATTTATTTCTACTGGAACATTTTTAATTTTATATTTATAGAAAAATTACCCATTTCCACTGGTAAGTTTCGTGAAAAAACATTTATTTGAAAGAACATTTTGTTTGTAGAAAGCAGTTTTGTTTGATTGATCCTAAAGTTATAATTCTTGAGAAATAGAACAAAATACTCCGGCTGTGACGTTAGCCATGTTCTCTTTGTGGTATGCCGTTTAAGATCTTATTCTTTTTAAGATGTAAAACAGTTTTATATGCCCTTAAAGTTACAACCTATTACGACGTGAGTTAATGTATAGAAGTTATCCCGTTCCCGCCCATTTTAAGGTATGTCTTTCGGTTTTAATCTTCATCTATGTATAAGTTATGAAAAAAAGTTGTTTATTTAAAAATATTAATTACATTAATTACTATATTAATTAAATTAAATTACACATGGCGGTACGCATAATAAACTTTCCCTCATTGTACAAACCGTAATTTCTCTTTATGGATTTTCAGTATTGGTAATCATTATTATACTTCAAAATTACATCGAAGTATGTAAGTTCATACCTCTTCTTCTATTTCAGATGTTGTATGCATTCGGCAACCATCGCGAATATCTCCCTTGGTTTGTAATAAACTGATATACCAGGACTTTAAATAAACTAATGCGCTTGAACACATGTTATTAAGGTTCGTAAATATACTTGATACAGTACACAACTATATTATACAATATGAATGGGCGGTATGTCCAAAATGATCAACCTCTAGGATGTATTTTTGCAGCCTACCGACTTTGAAATACAACGCTCCATATTTTCGCGACCGCGTAGTAATATTACGCGGCGGGTTCATGCGTCGGTTTCCGCACGGGTCGCGCTGCGGCGCGGCTCTTGCGTTTTGCTTACGTGATCATACATAAGCTAGTGATTAATTATTTAATCTGATTCAGGTATGAATAATTATTCCTCAAGTAAGTACTTTAACTATAAACTAACCGCATATACACTTAGTAAAAATAAAACACTTTTAATACAAATCAGATAAAAATGACCCATGGAATACCGAAGGGTTGGTCGAAATATCATGGTCAAACAAGGTTAAGACATCAAAAAAGGGTTAAGTCCCTAAAGGAAGGACAAAAATTACCGTGGGTCAAATTGACCCATGGAAGACCAAAGGGTTGGTCGAAAAAATTAGGGTGGGGTACGTACAACGGTTGCTTACGCAACCGTTTGGCGCAACCCTTCTTCGAAGGGTTGCAAAAATTAGGGTTGCCGAAAAAATTAGGGTTGCCAAAAAATTAGGTTGCAAAAAATCTAGGGTTGCAAAAATTAGCGGTTCTCAAAAAATTTGGGTGCTCAAAAAATTTGGGTTCTCAAAGTTCAAGGTCAGTAAAAATCGAGCTCAAAAAAGGTCGCGGTCAAAAAAGGTCAAAAAGGGGGAGGAGCTACGTCGTGCGGAATGCCTGCCCTACTACTGTTAGTAATCATTTGCACTACATCTTTTGGTAATGCGTGTGTTTCTTCATCACTACTGGACTGTAGGAATTCTTCCAGTAAATCTGTTATTGTTTTACTTGTAGAAGGGTTGGTTCTGTAGATTTCGGTTTTTCCTTTTAATGGTGGAAAATTAATAGACTTTCGGATTGAAGTTTTGTCAACTGCAACACAAAAGTAAGGATTTAACTTGTTCTAATATTGTTACAAAACTTGCCTTTATAACGGGGATCTAAGTAAGTTGCAATAGCATGAAGGTCATTAATTTCCACAGAACCAAGCGTTTCTTGCTCTAGTTTAATTACATCTTTCATTCTTTTTTAAAACCGTCATCATTTCATTTGAAAATGCGTATATATAGATTCTTAGGTTGAGATTAATCAGGTATTAACAAGTCGGGGACAGAAGCATTAGAGGCGCCCGATTTATCTATCAGGACTAGATTCAATGCATATGGTATACCATAACTTTAATGCAAGTGTGATATGGTGAATTCTTCACATTAATAGATGTTAACTTTGGAATTGAAACTGCGTAGAAAGCAAAGGTCTTGAGGCAATACTTCTTTCCATCATATGAAGTGTCCTATTCCAGCGAGTTGGGAATGTCTTTGATAACATTAGATATGGAATATCAAGCCGTTTTTGAATTGCCTTTAACTCATTTTTTTCAATTTCTTTTTCAGATTCATCTAAGTATCTTTATTATAAAATTCCTTATCAAATCTCGACAATAAACATCCGCGACATCCGCAGGGCAAAGCGCGGATGCATGCGGATGGGATGTGGGATGCGATCTTTAATAATGTGCGATGCTCCGCGGATCTCCTATCCGGATGCGGATGCGGATGTTACCTGAATCCTAATATATTATAATTATATTATATATATATATATATATATATATATATATATATATATAACTATAATATATTATATATATTATTATATATACTAATATAATATATATGTATATATATATATTTTATATAATACGTATATAATTATATATATTTAATATTTATATATATATAGTATATATTATATAGATATATTATATATTATTATATATATATTATATATTATATATATATATATATATATATATATATATATATATTGTTAATGTTTTGGAAAATATAAAAACTTATATATATAAATATGTTTATATATACATAGAATTATATATATATATATATATATATATTATATATTATATATATATATATATTATATTATATATAATATATATATTAATATATATAATTATATATATTATATATATATTATATTAATATATATATTTATAAATATATATATATATAATATATATATATATATATATATATAATATTATATAGATATATATATTATATATATATATTGATATATATAGAATATATTATATATATATTATATATATATATATATTATAATAATATATAATATATATATATATATATATATATATTATATATATATATATATA
>JABUQX010059555.1:22500-27500 GCA_015478945.1 Trachelipus rathkii | reverse complement strand
AATAAGCGGCCGACATTCCTCTGCAAAATATCATATATATATATATATATATATATATATATATATATATATATATAGTATAAGATATAGTTTATATTATATATATATTAATACATAATATATATATATATATAATTATATATATATATATATATATATATATAGTATAGATAAGATAGATAGATAGATAGATAGATAGATAATAGATATATAATATAATATTAATAGTAATAATGATTATATAATATATATATATATATATATATATATATATATTATATAATATAAATATATTATATATATATATATAATATATATATTATATATATATATATATATTATGACATCGAGTCATAGGGTACGGGTTCAAGTTTTTATTCTCGTTCATATTGAGTTATCATTAATAGTATCCCATTCAAATTGGTAGTGCTCACACTTGTCTAAACAAGTTTACGTATTCATGCCACCCTTCTTAAAGTTTTTAGGATCCCCTAATGAGTCTTTAAACCTCTCATATCCTCCTCAAACTTGAAACCCTCTTTTGAAGGAACGTAACCTCGGTCGAAGGCTGGGTTATGTAGTTTCGCTGGAAATTCAACTATTTATACTAATATATATATATATAGTATATATAATATAATAATATATATAATAATATATATATATATAGTTATTAAATATATATATATATATATATAATATATATATATATATAATATAATAATATATATACTAATATATATATATTATATATATATACTTAATCAGGAAAAGCAATACCAGAGCCCTCCACATGAAAATCTTTAATCAAAATAGTTTCGGAAACTCTAACTATTTCCATCATCAGGTGAAAACTATAAATATAATAATAAACATTAACAAATATCAAAATCAAAAAACAGTCTTAAGTAAATAAAAAATAACTTAAAAATTACCAAATTGATATATTTGAAACAATCATAATAAAATTAACTCCGCTACCATTTGCAAAAAAACTGGACTAAATTTAGAAATATAGACGTCGCCTCCAAAACTCAAATGGCGGCATACTGAAAAAACTAGAACAATAAAATATAAAAGTTTAACTTGGAATTATTAGTATTAAGGTAACTAAAAACAAATGACAGAACCCACAGATACATAGGCAACAACTTACCAGATTTACTTCGTACATAACATTCAGGATAAACTCAGGAACAACATATCACTTCGTAGAACGTGAAGTCCAAAACTATTCCAGTCTTAAAAGGACCAGAATCACTATTTAAAGAGGGTTTAGTGTTATAAATGAATAATGTTTCCAAAATATGTAATGGTTGCCGAATTACTTTGCGGCCAGTATGCTGCAAGTTATTATAATTAAGGTGTGTCTAATGTGTGGGAATGATCTCCTGATAGATGAATGGCTGTGAATTCAACAGGTTTTAGCGTACGTGTTGAGCACCCCTGTGTCAGTCATCCTCACATAGAATTGCCGCAAAGTCCTACGCATATAGACAGCATCACAGCGTCACAATGAAAAATTTATAAATTACTGGCCAGGAACCGAAGAGACACAGGTCGGTAGTCTTTATGGTTGCAAAATGAGAAGTTTACTGAAGCCAAGAAAACTAAAATTAATATCAATTGGGGAAAAAGTCTGTAGGAGGAAGTTAGCTCTTTTTCGATTGTTTTGTGAAAATAGTTCATAAAAAGGTAGTTTAATATATAACCACATTATATGTACTGCTGAGTCACGGACCTAGATGTGTAACACAATGAGAAAATCATTTACTATATCTTATTCAAACTAATGTAATGGGAAAAAAAATACTTTTAAAAAATCCACTTCAAAGTGAAATAAGCTCCAGTTTGAACTGAACTATGATAGCCCTGATAAATAAATTATAATGCTATTGCATTTATACCTTAGAGGTATGTGGCTAAAAAAATTTAATCCCAGACCTGAAAAAGTCTTCTTTCTTAACACCCACGGATAAAGACCAGGATTTGAATTTTTTAATTATTAAGTCCCAAAAATTTGGCCAAGTATCCATCACTCCTCTTCTCTTGATAAAGTAATATTACTTATTGCGAATTTAGATAATCTAAAAAAAGGTAAAACTTTTCTTTTTTGCAAAAAAAGTAAAAGTATCATCCATAAACCTTTTGTAGTGCACTGGTTTGAAAGAGGGGGACAATTTTTTAAACCAGACTTTTTTCAAAATGATTTTAAGTATGAATTAGCTAGGGTCGCGCTAAGGGGGGATCCCATGGCCAAGGAATCGGTTTGTTGATATAAGGTATTATTAAAAAAAAATAGTATCTGAGTTAGCCAATGTAAGTAAAGTCTTAAATTCTGATCTATTAAAGCCATAAAAATAGAGTCTGTTGAAATATCATTCAAGAGTAAACTCTATTGCATCATTACAGAGTAGTGTATATAAAGATTCACATCGAAAACTTGAACATAAAAAGCTATTCACATAAATTAGATATAACCCAATTCTTAAGAACTGTAGAATTTTTCACATATACATTCATTATTGGCAAAAAGGAGTCAAAAAATTGGAACCAAAAATTTTGCAACTTAATTTATAATTTGTGTATTAAAAGCTGTAGAATGTAATATGAAAAAGGTCATTAATGACATTCTTTATGTATTTAGGAGACCGTACAATATCCAGGGAGGAACCATGGATATATATCATTAAACACGGTTTTGTTAATTTTATCGGCTTTTAGTAACTTACGCAAAAAACGATTAATCTTTTCTTCTAGGTTGAGAGACAAAATCAATGGGTCCTTATTTAAAATAGGGGTGAACTTAGTGGTGTCTGAAATGACATTAAGCATTTTACCATTATACTCGGTTCTATCCATGAGAACGACACCCAAGCCTTTGTCAGGTTTACAAATAATTATAGACGGATCATTCTTAAGGGATTTAAGAATACTAAAATCAGCGTATGAAATTTTTTTAGAAGGATTAAACTTATAGTAAAATTTATGGGCGAGAAGCTTCAATTTAAGGGTAACTGTATCAAAATCTGAATTAAAAGGCTCGTAATTTTTCAGCTGGTAAATTAATCTTTCGAAGGCACTATAATACTTACAGAAATCCATACGATAGGCCGGCAAACAAAAGTTTAAACCTAAACTTAAAAGTCGTTTCTCCGGAAATGACAATACTTTAGAGGAGTAATTAAATATATATTTATCAGAAAGTAATGCGGGGTCATTCCTAAACAAATTCAGAGCTTTCAACTTATTATCCTGACGGGTCCCACATTTCTTCAGTCGACCATCTACAACCCTTGTAATTTTACCAGTAACAACTATGAAATCAAGAAAGGTTAAATTAGTTTTCAAATCATTACGGCATTCGATAAATTGCTGGTTAAGTCTTTTTATATCTTTATTCTTAAAAGCTATTTCATTATTTAAAAGTTTGAACTGAAAATTCTTATAAATATTAGAATTATATAGGCGTCTAGAGAAAAGTTTAAATTTAATGAAACCTGGGATAACTCCATACGCTTTACAAGTGTTCAAAAAGGCGACGTCCAGTCTTCGCTTCCCCAATCTAAATGAAAGGCTCTCATAGTGTCTAATATCCTTAGGCATTGCTTGGCCATATTTTTGTCGAATAGTGTTGATCCAGCTTCTATGACATGGGAATTTTAATTAATCAGGAAAAGCAATACCAGAGCCCTCCACATGAAAACTTAATCAAAATACACAACGTTTCGAATAACTTAACTATTTCCGATCATAGGTGAAAACTATAAATATTAATAATAAACATTAATAAAATTTGATACCAAAAAGTTTATGTAACAATAAAAAATAATCTAAAATTACAAATTTGCGTTTACAAAATACATTAAAAATAAAATAACTCGTACCATTTGCAAAAATGGACCTAAATTTAGGAAATTATAAGACGTCCCTCCAAAACTCAAATTGCGCATCTAAAAATAGAATCAATAAATAAAGTTTAACTAATAGTAGATAAGGGTAACTAAAACAAATGACAGGACCCACAGGTATATAAGCAACAACTTACCAGATGTAAACTGGTTATATCGTACATAACATTCAGGAAGAGCTCAGGACAACATATCACTTCTAGAACGTGAAAATATGATTTTTGTATGAACATCACATAAAATTATTAAAAACATTTAATGTGTTTACTAAATTTATTAAAAATATCAATTACTCAATAGATCAAACTCTAATCAACCACACACCCTACCCCGTTCCCTGTCATCTGTGATCAATTGATTAAGTGATTAAAGTCATATTTGAACATTTTATATAAACTTAGCGTAAAAATAATTACATTGCATGCAAAATATTCACGACCGCAGGGTTTTCTTTTATATACGAAGGAGTATTATTTCTTTCATTCTTTCTTTAGGTAGACAAGGTTGGTTATGGCTGAAGCCACGTTAAAACAAATGAAAAAATAATAGGTCAATACATTTATTAATATATTAATGCTTATATACATAAACTATATACCTAAATAATGGTGGGCGTAGGGGTCATCCCAGGGATAAAGCTTTATTTTACCAGGCCCCATACGAATTTGAAATAATAAATTCTTGCAACCTATTTCCAAGAGTTGGAGTCGGAATCGTGCTGACTTGGGGACGGAAAAGAATGGGAGTCAGAGTTGGGCGATGCCTGAATCAAAACTTGCTTTTTACCTGCATAATGTATGCTACATCAAATCAAATGTAATGAAGGATACAGAGTTCGAATGCACAGGTACCACCCTCTATGAGATACTACAAACCTCAAAGGAGGGTGTGACTACATACATACATACATACATACATACATACATACATACATACATACATACATACATACATACATACATACATACAACATCATACAACATACAACAACATACATACAACATACATACATACATACATACATACATACAATACAACATACAACATACCATACATATATTAACATTCCACATCACATACATACATACA
>JABUQX010059555.1:0-15000 GCA_015478945.1 Trachelipus rathkii | reverse complement strand
TATATATATATATTATATATATTTATATATATATATATATGTATATAATTATATAATTTAATATATAATATTTATATTATATATATAATAATTATAATATATATATATTTTAATTATATATATATATTATAATATATTAATATATATATATAATATATATAATTTATATATATAGTATAAATATTTACTATCTTATAATTATTATATATTTTATTAGTTTCAAAACACCGTTGGCCCGCATGATGCAGTGAGGTTATATATATGTTGTCAATCGCTCAAGAATGTATATATTTTGGTATTTAATCTATTACTGACGATTGTTTACATTTATGAGGATATAGAGTTAGAATATTAATATATAAAGGGGTTATTCCTCATCATAAGGTACCCTCAATAGAATCATACTATAATGCTGAAAGATTAATTCCTCAGTATTGATACCATTATGGCATATTTTCACGAAACCGTTCTACAAGCTAGACTAATAAATAATATCATTTACTATATAATATATTAATATTCTATAAATCCAAATATAGACATTTTATTTTATTTCCTTATGTAGATATAAGAATTAACTTAGATGGTGAGGATTGATAATTTTGCTCTCCTCAGCTAATAAATATTACAGCTCTCAACTTTCAATATACTTGTAAATTTTTTGCATAAAAATAACTCATTTTTTGTTCATCTATAACTTGTGAATAATAATAAAATTTTGTCCTTTTCTTATTTCACATGTTTATTGATATTTCTAGTTATATATTAAATATATAATAATTAATTTTGATACTACTTATAATATATAAAACTTGAATTGTATTAATTTCATATTTTTTTATTCACAATTAAGTAAAATTTTTATAAATGTTTTATATAGATATTTATAGAAATTTTATCTATTAGATGATAAATGAATTAATTTTATAGAGGCGGGCCTTATAGAACTTCTATGCGTAGAACATCCTTCTTTCTTCTCAAACAGAAATTTCTTTTTTAAACTTTTTTATTATCTTAATAATATATAATCCTAATTATAATAAGATTTCAGCTTTCATGTCTAATATTCCATTATGGCTCACTATTAGACTTTACTCTTATTATCTTCTCATGCATTATGTACATACTGCCTCAGTGTTAATTATATAAACTACTAGTAGCAACTTCCTCTGATACGAACAGTCTCAACAATTATAAGTAGATAAATAATATATAGTATATATAATATTTATATAGTATCAGTGGATACTTGTACCATAGGTTCATGTAACTAAGTAATGCAGTAGTTTATATATATATATATATAATATTATTAATATATTATATTAATATAATATTATATATATATATTAATATATATATATTATTTAATATATGATATAATTATATATATATTAATAATATATTATTAATAATATATAATATAATAATTATAATGATATATATATAAATATATATTATATATATTAAATAATATAATATTAATATTATATTAATTATATAATAATAATATATATATATATGTGATATAATATAATTTATTATAGTAATAATATATATATATATATTAATATAAATATAGTATAAACTTAATTATTAATTATATTATATATATATTAATATATAAAATAATTATAATATATATATATATACTAATAATATATTTATTAATATTATTAATTATAATATAATATATATATATTAAATAATAATATATTATATATATATATAGTATAATTATATAATTAATATATTATATGATTATATTATATATAAAATAATTATATTAAAATATATATATAATAGATATAAAAGATTATTATTATTATAATAAATAATATTTATATATATATATTATATTAAGAATTAATAATAATGATATAATTAATAATATATATATATAGTAGATATTAATATATATATTTAATATATATATTATATATATAATTATAATATATTATAATAGTATTATATTATATAATATTAGATAAACTATAGCTATAGCGATAATAAACATGAAAAACATTTTTATGTAATTTTAAATACGTGAACCTAATATTATTTTGTATGGAAAGCTTGATTTTTATGTAATAAGCTTGTTGACCAATTAATACTTTAATATTTAGAATCACATGTCCAATTGAGGTTATTAATATTCTTTAAGGCCCCAATTTCATTTTTTTTATAAATTAAATAAAGCTGTGTTAAATATTATTTATAGTTATAAAGTATTATAAGTCGTATTATTTTCATGTAATGAGCTTTAATATAAAATAAATCTACACTGATAACTGTCACATGTTTATGGCTATTAATGAATTCAATTGAATGATTGTGTTATTATATATAATAACTAAATACAACTATAAATAAAAGTTATTATTAAAATAATTAAATAGATTATCTTAATATCAGAAAACAGATCAGGTAAAATACATTACGCAGATTAACTAAAAACAATTTCAGAAAACCATAACGCCAACCATGAGATACTTACTTTCACACATTTATCGATTAAAATGACTTAATATTTACGGAATTTTTAAGAACGAAAGGTATTCAGTTATATTTTCGATTTAATGGAAGGTAAGGTACAGACTAGTACCTCGTCTACATTTAGCCTTATAAGTTATGAATGTGAAAAAAATGTACGTTCATAATAATCAGCCTGCCTGGTCAATAAAGAATTTTTACTTCTAGAAGAATCAGAGTAAGTGCATAATGAGAGAATTGTCTAATTGATATTCATTAGAATTATGAATTTATAATGTTAGATTATTATTATTGTGGTTGGTTTTCTTTTAATTTATGATGAGATTAAAATGACTATTCAATACTATTTAATATAATAATAATTATAGAATAATTATTATAAGAAATTAACTTTAAAGTATAAAATAATAAAAATATTACTAAATAAATATAAAAAACACTATAATAATTAAATATATGTAAGTTAAGATCTACATACATAAATAAAAATATATAAATAACTCATAGTATGAATTTAACAACAATATATAAATAAAGAATTTAATATATTTTATAAATTAAATAAAGTAAATATAAATAAATATATAGTAATAAGATTATGAGTTATAAAAAAAATTAAGAATAAAATATTAAATAAATTTATGAAATAATAAATGAAAAATAAATTATATATATTAATCAATTAAATAAATAAATAAATAATATATAATAAAAATAAATAATTAAAAATTAAATAAAAATTAGTAAATTATAATATTAATGTAATATAATATAAAAAAATTAAATTAAAATAATACTCTATGAAATATTTTAGTTAAACAAACTGTAAAATAAATCCTATATAATAAAAATCATTAAATAATAATATAATAAAATAAAATAAATAAATTAATAAATAAATCAATAATATAATAAAATTAATAATAAATAAAATAAAATAAATAAATAAAAAATAATAAAATAATAATAATCAAATAAATAACTATTATAATTTTAAAATAAATAAATTGAAATAAATATATTAAATCAAATAATTAATAATATATAAATTAATTTAATTTATAAATAATGAGTAATAATTTTATGATAAATTAAATGTCAAAAAAAAAAATTCAAACAAAATTAATGAAAAAAATAAACTTAATATAAGAAGATAAATAAATAAATAAATCATATAATATAATAATATAAATAATAATAATAAACTTAAAATGGAAAATAGAAAAGAAAAGAAAAGAAAAATTGTTAAAACTATTAAATTAAAATTAAATAATGGTTTTTAAAATATTAATATATTTAAAATTAAAATAATTATATATATAATAGAAAATATAAACATAAAATATAATATAAATAAAATATAATATTAAAATAATAAGAAATAATAAATAAAATATATTAATATAAAATAATAATGAAAAAAATAATAATAATAATTTGTATTAAATAAATAAAATAATAAATATAGATTAAAATATTTAATATAATAAATATATATAATCTATTAAATAAATTTATAATATAATAAATATAAATATAATAATAAATATAAAATAATATATAAATTTAATGTTAAATTTAAAAATTTAAAATAAAAAATAAATTTAAATATATAGTAATGAATTTATAATAATTTAAATATAAATAAAAAATTAAATATATAACAAATAAAAATAAATAATAATATATAAAATTAATATCAAATAATATTAAATTAATAATAATGAATAATTTAATAAAATTCATTGACCACTAAAGATAAATATAAATATAAATATAAATAAATATATAATTGAAGAAAGAATTAAATAAATAGAATATAATATAATAATAAAATTAAATAATATAAATATAATAATAAAATAAAATATAAAAATAAAGTAAATAAATTTAAATGAAATAAAAAATATTAAATTCTAAAAAAAATAAAATAAATTATAAATATATAATATAATTAAAATATAAATCTAATAATTATATTATAAATATAAATATAAAAAATAAATACATTAGAAGTAATTAAAGGAAAAATGAAAATAAATAAATGAATATAAAAAACAAATACATTGAAATTCAATATAATATATTAATAAAGTAATAATTAGATTAATAAATAATAATAGAAATAATAAATTAAAGAAATATATAATATTAAAATAAAGAAATATAATTTAAATAAATAATAAATAAATTAATTAATAAATAAATTAAATTAAAGAAAGAAATATATATTTAATAATTATATTATATTAATATATATAATATTATTATAGATATATAGATTGTTAATATTATATTATTATAAATTTTTCCACTTTTATATAGAATCAATAAATGTCTTTATAAATATATATATTTTAATTATTTTATAATAAAATATATTATATAATATATATATAGATATAATATAAATTATTAAGTATTGTTTACTGGATGATATATACTAATATATATTTATATAGTAATATATATGATAAATTATATATAATAATATTCATTTAAATTATATATATAGAGAGATATATCACGATAATATATTATAATATATATATATATATATGAGATATATATATTATAATAGTATATATATTAGGATATATATTATTATTAATATAAATAATATATATATATATTAGATATAATATATATAATTAATATTAATAATTATAGTAATATGAAAAGATAGATATATAATTATATATAACATTTAATATGATAACATTTAAGTATATATATAATGAATATCATAATATAATAAACTAATATAGTAATATAGTATATATATTAATAGATATATATATATATAGATACATTTAGTAAAAGTAACAATATATATAACTAATATACAGATAGTGAATAATATATTATATATATAATATTTAATATATATATATATATATATATATATTATAGTATTAGTATATAAGAGTTATATTATATATATATGAATATATATATATATTAACTATATATATATATAAGTTGTTATAGATATAGATTATATATATATAATAATTAATATATTATTATATATTATATATAGTATATATATATTTATATATATTATATTAATATATATAATATATATATATATTTAATTATTAATATATATAATATTAATTATATATAGATATATATATTTATATATATACAGATATATATATATATATATAACATTATATTAAACATATATTATATATATTACATATAACATAATATCATATGATATTTTATATATCAATATATATATATATAATATATTATTAACATTATACATATTACATAACATATTATTAATACATATATTTTATATAAAAATTGATATACATATATATATACATAGTATATTATATTTATATATATACATATTTACATAATATACATATATACATATATTAAGACATAGTATATATATAATATATATATATATATATTATATATATTATATATATAAAGTATGATAATATATATATATATATAGATATATATATCACATACATACATACATAAACAACATATATAATATTATTATATATATATATATATATAATATATTATATATATAAATATACATTAATATACTAATTATATATATATATATATATATATTAATATCATATATATATATATATATATAATATATATTATATATATATATATATATATATATTGTAAAAAATATGTATTTTATATAGATTAAAACACACATATAATATATTGAACAAACGGTCTTTCATTTAGCCTAAAAGAAAAAGAAGCACAAGCCATGGACAGCTTGCAAACAATGATGGAGGAATAAAATAAACAAGATTTTCGTAAAATATAATTCAAAAACACACATTTAAAATAATAAATAATTCAATTTCTTAAAAACATTAAAATCAAAAATCATTTAAAATAAACAGTGACAAAAATGAACAATTAACAATTTCCATCAAGCAATTACTGTGGCTTTAACCTTAACTCCTTCGATAAACAGTAACTTACTCCTCAAAATTCGCAGTAAATTTACAGTAACTCCAAAACACTTCCTGTAACTTTAAACCCTAATAACATACACCTCTACGTAGTTTATATGTTCAAAATTCCCATATAACATAAAATAAAACGCACGAGTAATCACGTGCACATGGCAATAACGCAAACCCAAAACCTCTCCTCTCTATTCATTCGTCGATCTCCGCTGCCCCCCCGCGCCTCCCGATCCGAATTTGGTCAATCCACCCCGCTGCTCCAGTTGCACTCTGAAACCTTCAGTTAACCCCTAATACTGCAAATCTGCGGGCTGCATCCTGGGGGGACCCCATCCACTGACGAGGGTCAAGGATCCCGGGCCAATTCCCAAAAGAAACGAAAGCCTGGGAATCCTCGGATCACCAGGCCTCCTCCTTCAAGTTTCACAAATAGCAAACATTAATTTCAATTGGGTTAAAATTTTATCACTTTAAAAAAAAACCCAACTTTATTAACACCACCTCGCGGATCACTCTTCGCCTAACTGCCAAACGACTCAAATACAATCTACTAATTATTATAACGAACACAATCGTTCACTTATATATAATACGTTAATCACTCGAGTATATTATAGTAGTAACTGTCTTACAATAAATCATAGTATAATAATCCTATATAATAATCTATATATATCAATATCTCCTCATTGTTATTATTAATCAATCCTAAAGCTACTCTAAACTACATAGGCGCTCTAGTTCATAACTCGATAATTATCCATATATATAAGTATATATAAATATAAAATAGTTTAAAGTATAGTTTACGTTATAAATATTGTGAATAATCGGCAATTTATTTATTTTATAGATATCTTAAACTAATAAGGACAGGTTTGGACACCTGGTTTGGATATTCCGACTTGAAGGGAACTCAGTTTTTGAGAAGTATAATTGAGGGAGATAGTTATAGTTCAGTCGTAAAGATAGCATATTTTCAAAGTACTAAATTGTCACTTCCATTTCGCCAAAATTGTTATAGTGGATATTCTAATCCTCAGGTAGTCAGAATGGCGTAGTAATTACTTTTATTATACTTTCTCAAATTTATGCTCTATGTTGTTTTAAGATATATATATATATAATTTATATAATTATATATATAAGATAATTATATATATAAATATATTAATATGAATATATATACATAATAAATATGATAATACATAATAATATATATGAATATATATATATAATATATAGTATATATTTAATTATAAATATTAAATCTAATATATTATTATATATATATTAATATTATATATAATGTTATATAATATTATATAATATTAAATATTATATATTACAATATATATTATATATATAATAGATATATATATAATACTAATATATATATAATAATAGAAAAAAATATCATATATATAATATATATAGTATATTATATGGTTAACCACCAAGTTTTTAATACATTATGTAGTTTTAATTTTAATTTATTAATTTTTGGCTAGATCATTAGGAGCAAATAACCGCGAAATGAATTCATGGCAAAGGAACTTTTTTTTTTACGTGGGTCAGTGCATCTCATACCCCTGACTCTATAAGTATGGGTAGACTTAATGAGCAATTAAATAAAAGTATATTATGTATTTGCAGTATATATTTATGTATTATTAATAAATATATAAACAATATTTATAAGAAAAATTTTATAATATAAAAAAAAATAAAGTTGAAGATAGATAAGCATGTGAGATCATGTACAGAGGAACAACATGCTTATTATAGTATGAATGAATGTTCAATTATACATTTTATATATAATCATTAATCCAAAGCTCATTCTTCGAACTCTTTTATTACAGTTTTTCTTTCTTTGTAGGTTAATGATAAAGGCTGGGATAGTTTTTGTTTAAATTTCCTCCACAGACAATTGCTAAATAAAATTAAATTTGAACGCCTGTTATTTCATATTTTTCTTTAAAAGAAATATTTTTGAGCTTCAAATTAATAAATTTATTATTTCCTAAAAAATCTATTTTAAATTAAAAAAAATAAAGAATATAATTAAAAAATATATTAAAATATACTGAACACACAACTGAATAACACAACTATACACCCACCACACACCATATATAATAAATATATAATCAATAAAAATATAATATAACATATAAATAATTAATTATAAACAAATAATTAATAATATATATACATATATTAATATAATATATAATATAGTATATATAATAATATTATATAATATAAATATGATATATAATATTATAATAGTAAATTATGAGCTGTTTTGATGTATAAACCACGTTATCCCTCAAAATTAATTTATATTATATTGGTGTAATATAAATGGTTAGGTAATGATTTTTTTATTTTAGGTAAAGAAAATTAAAAATTTGTGTTTTGCTATAAAAAGAACTTCCTTTTTATTTTTTTGTGCATTTTAATTTGTATAAATATTATTTTTCAAATTCTATTTATTTTTTAATTTTTTGGAGTTTTAATTGTTCGACGTTAGTAATATATTATATTAATTTGTGTCTCACATAAGTGTTATAAAGAATATATATATAGAATATAGAATTATATTATAAATATATTAATATATAACTAATATATAATATATATACAGATAGGAAATATATATATATATATATATATTTATAATAAATATAATTATATATATATATAAAAATAAATAATGATATATTAATATGAATAAATATATATAAATTATGATATAATATAATATTTATAATATATATATATATATATATAATAATTATTATATAATATATTATTAAAATATAGAATATATATAATATATAGATAAATACCATATATATAATAATAATAATATATAATATATTATAATTATTGTAATAAATAGTATATTATATAATATAATAGAATATAATATATTAATAATATATATATATATATAATATATAATATTAATATATTTGTATGGAAACAATATACATCGGTATATCTAGCATAGGTATTATAATATACATAATATCTAACCTATATTTATGAAATATATAAATAAATAATAATAATAAATATAATATATATATTAAGATATATATGATAATAAGTATATAATATATATGATATTAATATATATAATATAAAGATCTAAATAATAATGATAAATATTGTAGTCATATAGTTAGGTCAGCCGATTTTTAATTCGATTCTCAAAATATGTAAACGAAGTGAGAACTGCTAGTTCCATACCGAATGTGATGTAATACAATTATAGTATTTGGAATCAGCCGAAAATTTCTAAGGATGGGATTTAACTATTTTTTTTTTTTTTTTTTTTTTGGCTTATTCATCGTGAAAACAAATATTCTTTATCTATAACAAAAGATTATTTCCCCCCAAGTATTAATAGGCATAATTACAGGTGGAGGCCGTTCGAGGCCCAGCGGGGGGACAAGGATTAGGGAAGGGGCTTTTTATCATTAACCCCGGTATAGGGTATGATCGGATAGATATAAGGAACCTACCTCACTTAGCGTAACTACCCATAATGAACAAAAAGAGCGGGTGGAGTGATCCGGAAGACCTATCACCCGAGAAATTGGGATAGGGGATTTAAGATACCACCCCGTCGGATCCTACCGATAGGAGAAGGTCCGATAGAGTAACCCCTGAACTCCTGCCATCTTTGCGGTTTACCCTATATTATTTATTCCTTTAGTTAAAAAAAATAAGATAATAATGTTTAGATAATACACAATAGAACTAACACCTTTATGAGCATCATTTAATCATTTAAACTAATTAAGAAGTCAAGTTGCATAAACTGTAACCCTAGAAGGGGGTGCGTAGTGGAACCGATAGGCATCGACACAAAGAAACTCAGTAATGTGTGTTTAAGAGGAGTGTCAACATCTCTTGTGGTATTGATAGTAATATAATAGTAAGAGGCAATAGTTGCTAACACAAACAGGACAATAACCAGGTCCCGATATCTCTGAGCGGCACAAACTGTTGGATTAAGTAACGGACTGAAAAGGATGTGAAAGTCGCTCAATCTGAGTACCTACTCCAGTGATCAAATGATGCTGTAATAAATGTTGACGGAAGTACAGGGCAATAGTAGAACCCATACATGAGGGTCCAGATACTAATACGTGGGGAAGTAGTATGTGAGAGATGTAAAGTGTACAAATAACGAGCAACAGAACAGTCGGATATAATTTCGCATCAAATGGTGTCATTTGCGTTGTATGGTCCTCTGTCAAAAAACAGACGTGTGTGGGGTAAAAGGGAAAGTGTGTCAGTAAATGCGGTGTGGGTGGAAACGAGGCAGATCCGGCACGTCGCCACTAGTGCACGTACATGTCTGGACTGTGTTACGATAGAGAATCGCACACAGACAAAAATTGGCCCGTGCTCCCACGATTTTCGGTTATTATACGAGTGAATCAGGTTTTGGCAAGCAATCATCACAGTGCAATTGAGCAGGTCAATATAGTGATCTGAGTGTTAGTACAGGAAAATCGTAGCTTTGTCGAGCTGTGCGTCGGATATACGATGTATGTGAGTAGTCCTGATTGGTTTTGCTCATTCACTAAAATTAGAATTGACAATAAATATTGATGGCTGGACAATTAGATTTCTTAGCGATCATATTTCTGGTGTACTCGAGTGGTGCCATGTGTTCTTGTGGCGAGTTTGTTTTTTCCCATGCCGCGTTTACTCAGTAAATACGAGAAGATCTACAAGAGGGAGTACGCTCTTATACGTGAAACTTAGAGTGAACATGTGCAGGTTACTGTCTTAGTCAAAACACTGTAGGTAGGTGAGTCCACGATCACATTAGTTGAGGCAATGGCGAATGATCAGAAAAGCTTAAAAGGAGGTTATTATGGTTCCATCCTCCAAAACAAAAAATCTTCTTTTCACCTATACCTCATTTCCCACTGCATAATATTAAAAAAAGATATAACTCAGTGCACTAAAAAAAAATTATATTTAGCTCGTGTAGTCACGCGTAGTCATCGCAAGTACTTGGGGGTATTTCTGCTGAGAGAAGAGAGAATATTGTAGTGACACGCGCTGCTCTTAGAAATGTAGAAGTAAGTAAGTGATGTGGTGGTCTGACATGTCTTGCGGGAATATAGTCTGAGAAGTAGATACGCTGTGTAAGGCGATTAACTGATGCATAAGTTGCGATGGTGGAGGAGGTTGATGTTATAGGTTGAAACATATTGATATCTTGAAAAGAAAGAGAAAAAAAGAGGATGGAAAGATTAGAAAGTGAGTAAATAATAAGAAGAGAAAAAAGTACAAAGGAAGAAGAAGAATTATATAAAAAAGACACTCTGTAAGACTTTAAAAAAGAGAGAATAGACTAAGTTGAATTCAGCTCTTACATATCATAGAAGGATCTTTTAATCACGCGTACTATATTATGCGTATCGGGGCGGTGGTGGAGCGGAGAATACCCAAGTTAGGAGGAAGGAGGGAGGTGGGCTGTAAACACAAGTATGAGAAAAACAAATTAGAAGAAGTGTCTAGTCGTAAATACAAATGCAAGAGAAGTAATCCGTTGGAGTGTACATTCTGTAGTCTTGATTAAATGAAAGTATAGTCTACGGAAAAAACGAGATTATGGGTTATGAATGACAGAAGAGGCCTGTGCCTAGTGAAGGGAGATTAGAAGTGGCTCACAGCACCATCTACACAATGGAGAGATGGAGTTACATGAGAGTGGCGTTACAGGAGAGGTACGTTCAGAAAATTCTCTGGCTGGGAAGAGATAAACTTCAGACGTGGAGGACGGCACGCGAAGATGGCACTAGCAGAAGGTGACCACTTATCTGTACAGATTCGCACCAGCGCGAGTTTATCACACTCGCGAAATAGATGTTGCCGTGTTGCCTGAAGTAGAGGAAGGATTACTGCCCATGATAATGGACTCGAAAGAACGCTCGCAATTATTATGTGTAGCGTTTTATGCTTAATTAGTTTTAGAGTATAGTATATATGTCTCTGTGTTATGATATGTCAGTTGGTTTTAAATAACAAATGATTTTGATCGAAATATTCTTTTATATAGTTATGGTAGTTTGTAATCTAATGATATTAGTATGTGTGTGAAAAATTTTAAAGTTCCAGAGGGTCTTGTCCATAGTTACTATAATAAAATAAAGTTATGTGGTGCGTTTTGTGAGATAGAGTGGTAGTATATATCTTTTCATTATTATAGTTAATTTGTAAAAAGCTTCGAAAATATAAGAATGAGTGAGAACTAGTGAGACAAAGTTATGTGATAAATAAGATTAACAACGTTACATTAATGAAATACTTAAACAATATAGTTAGTAGGTAGTTAGTGATTTATTTGAGAGATAGGTATTATGTGAATTGTATGAATAAATCTTTTACTAGGTTTATTTGTAGATAAGTTAGCTAGGATTGAGTAGAAATATGATAGTACCTAAGAAGGTTTATTAGGGTGAGGAAACTCATATGGGCGAGGGTAGGAGGTTAAAGTACTAGTGTATAGGATAGTATTGATAGGATCGAAGTTGGTAGTGAGTTAGTTGATGTATTTGATTATGTGGGTGTGTGGGTATAGCCGGAGAATTGGTGTGGATGGGCAGGTAAGGCAGTAGAGTTAGAGTAGTCGGAAATATAGAATATATTTATTTTGTGATAGGATAGTAGTTGAAAATGTATAAGGATAAATGTAGTGAATATTATGGGATGTTGAGTGGTAAGGTTTAGTAGTGTATTACTATATCAGGTAGAGTTGAGTGATTTGAGTGTGGTGCATAATAGTATTAGAATGTTATAATCAAGATAATCATTAGGAATATAAATAGAACTATTGATATTACTTACCTGATTTGTATGTACGGCCCGGAGAGTTACAATGGGTTATAGTCGTGAGGGTCGAAGCGTGATAGTAAATTGTGGGTCGGAATAATTACTGCGGATAAGTAGTATCCATGGCAACTGTTATAGTGAGATAAATATAGTCCGTTTAATGTAGGTAATACGGTAGTATGGCTAAGTGAGGATCCTGTGATCCGGCGTATTATGACCAGTGTGCGAAATATCTGTATAGACTAAACGGGTATATAGTAGGTGCTCGACTACTTGAGGTTGGACGAAAGACTCACTACAACTCCTCCTAAATAAACAGAGTAAAGTTCTGGGTTATACATCGGATGAATAATTCTAAGTAGGCAGGGAAAGTTATGCAATAAAATGCGCTGGGGCGGTGACTGAAGGTGGATGCCAAATGATACTTGGTAATGCTGAGTTAATAGAGATAAGTTAGAAGTTACGGTGATCTCAATAAATGATGTGGAGCTACTAAATAGTTCACTTCAGCTTGTCCTGATGTGAGCTCGATTTATGGCAATTGCCGGAATATATAGTTCACTTTAACTGCCTCATAATAGGACTAGATAAGGCATATACCTCAAGGATGTGAATTACTGGATCGAAAAGTTACTATAATGAGATAGTGAATATACGAATAAATCGTACTGCCTTATAATATGCTATCCTTATATATATTATATACATATTATATATATATATATATATATATATATATATTATATATATATATATATATATAATATATTATATTATAGTAAGGGGTAGTAAACTAGCAGCCAAAATGTTGCAAGGTAATGTTGCATGCAATGGTGAAAATGTTGCAAGCAACATTTTGCAACATTTGTTTTTTTCAAGCTTGGCGTGCCAAGATTAGGGTTTTTAAGGTCGGTGAGACCGAATTTAAGGTCTGGAAGACCGTTTTTGGAGGTTTAGTCCCCAAAAGGGGGGCGGAGCCCCCCAGAGGGGGCTTTTTGGTTCCTAGAAGGTTTTTTTAAATATATCGAGTAGATCATTTTTAAGGGTTCCAATCGATTTTTGTCGATGTTTTAACCCCTATATCGATGTTTAAATCGTCTTTCTACGTGCTCTGGTTGGCTTTTTACATTGAAAAATATAATCGAAAGAAAATAATTACTATAATTAACATTCGATTAATCGCTGTAGTAATGCAACACTTTGAGCGCTGGCAGCCTTTTCGATAGGAAGGAATAGAGGTATCGGTCTGAAACTTGGAATATAATCTATTTAGGTATTAAGCTGAAAAGTGACGAGTTTTCAAGTCTCTAGGATGTATATAGGGGTACCTCCATCGAGAGCGAAGGTGAAATATGTCGCTACGCCTTTTTCGCCGCTTCCTATTTCGAGTAAAGAAGGCCTAACGACACCTAATCAAACAGGTGGATCACAGGCGAGTTTTTGGTGACGTTTAGGTCACCTAAGGGGGCTGCCCCCTTGAGGCCGCCTAGGTCAAATAGTCCTGAAAACTATGTTAGGCTTAACGTATAGGGCTAAAATTTATATGAGAGCTATAAGATGACGTAATCTCGTTGGAGACGAGATTACGTCCCTTTGCGCTCCCCCGCCCCTAAAAATTAAAATAATCGTAGAAGACTGAAACTTGGAGAAAATCTGGAGG
>JABUQX010059554.1:0-5000 GCA_015478945.1 Trachelipus rathkii | reverse complement strand
TTTATTATTCATATTTTTATTTTTGTTTTAATTCTAATGTAAGAATAAAAACACACAGAGGTTCTATATATATAAACAATTTTATTTAATAAAATTGTACGAAATTTTAATTAAAATATTATTTATGCTTTACATCTTTAATTAATCTCATTATTCATTATTCACTTAACGAGTATGGATGTGGAGAAATTTACGTTTCGAAGTCCGGCTACATGTCTTGTAGCTGGTCCGACAGGCTGTGGTAAAACCTTTTCTATTATTAAATTTTTTAAAGGAAATGGAGATTTTTGAAACAAGCACGTAAAATTATAGGTGTTATATGTTATCAGGGAAAAATTTAAAGAATATAAAGATGTTATTCAATTTCACGAAGGCATATACGATATTAGGTCGCTGGACAATATACATGGACACAAAATTATTATATTAGATGATTTAATGCACAAATTGAATTTGGAAATAGCAGAAGCGTTCACAGTTTATCTTCACCATCTAAATATCTCGGTGTTTTTCATAAACAGAATATTTTCATCAAAAAGCAAGCATATGCGAAGTGTTTCTTTTAACACACACTATTTACTGTGTTTGGCAGAGAAGAGACTATGAGTCAAATTAATGTTATTGCAAACTCAAATGATTCCCCTTCAAAGACAAGAGTTAAAAGTAGTTAATAAAGAGGTTACTTCGATCCCACACGGTTATTTGATGTGTGAACTTCATCCCAAAAACACGCACAGAGTGCTGCTCCGTACCAACATTCTGCCCTATGAGATAGAAACTGTATACATACCTAAACTGAATAATGAGTGCTCTAGTTGCAAAGTATTTACCTCTTATAAAAAAATTTAAAAAGTTGAAACCATCTGAAAAAACGTAAACTAATTAGTGAGGATGAGAAATTCATCCAGTGAGTATGTGAAGTCTGTTTAAATCATTATAAAAGGAAATGTTCCTTTAAAACAGGCCTCAGAACCCGTAAAAACGCTACGTCGTGTATAGAAAACTCATTAAAAAACTCTCCCTTCAACAATTAAAAATTGAAAAATAAAAAGAAGTTACTACCAGAGAGCGAGGAGCTATTCCTGCATTCTTTTCTCCGTTATAGCTCCCCTGATAACTAAGTGGTTGTCCCCATAATGAAGAGTGCCTGTACTTCCATTAAGATGAGTATGAGAAAAATAAGTATAATAAATACACAATCTGTTACAGAATCCAGTTCCTCAGTCATTCATTCACAACCTCAATATGGCCAGTTATTGCAACACACTCACCAAAATCCACAATCACAGTTTCATCATTCACAACCCCCATACACGCAAATATTACAGCCCAATGCATTGACATTACAACCTCTTTCACATCAGCAGCAACAGTTGCACCAACAGAATCCTTATATTGTGAACGAATCATTTCTTTCCAGCAGCCTCTACCTCCTAGCTTATATGATCCTAAAGTTGAACAGATAACCAAATATGAGAAAGAAGTGTACAGAATATTAAATTCAGACGTTAACATCCATGAGAAACGCCTCTTATACCAAGATGCCATACAAAAATTGATAGATCTTAAAGACTGGCATCTAACATCAATCCTGACTTTTCCGCTAACCGATAATGTAGATGTTTCTAATGAAGTAAAACTTGAAGTGAAAAAAAAATGAAGATAAATTTAAAAATATCCTTAGAAGAGAGCTTACCTATTAGAGTGCGTAAATCAGGAATAGCTTTAAATAATATTTTTAAAAGAACAATTAACTTTGAATGAAGCGGGGCAGATCGTAATTGATGATGAAATAGTACAGGATCAAATATTGTGGATTTGATAGCTGATCTCTCACGTAACTGGAAGAAAGGCCCTGTAAAAGGATGAATGATTATCAAACAAGAGACTTTCAGACTATTTAATTTTCCCAGAAGTTTATCTGTAAAACAACGCGCATTAGCAAGACTTAGATAATATCCCCTACGCCAAACCTGATTTCAGCCATCGGCACTTCTTACCGCATCAGTTTTAATTTAAGAAACGTGTTACAGAGACTATAACGGAGAAGAGTAATGGCAGGAATACCCCTCCTCCTCTCTGTAGTAACTTCTGTATTATTTTCAAATGTTTAATGTTGAGGGAGAGTTTTTAATGATGTTTTATAACGACGTAGCTTATACTTCTGAGGCCTGATTAAAGGAACATTTTCCTTTTAGAAGATTTAAACAGACTTCACATACACACTGGATGAATTTCTCATCCTCACTAATTAGTTAACGTTTTTCAGATGGTTTCAGCTTTTTAAATTTTTTTATAAGAGGTAAATACTTTGCAACTAGAGCACTCATTATTCAGGTATGTATACATTTTCTATCCTATAGGGCAGAATGTTGTACGGAGCAGGCACTTCTGGCGTGTTTTTGGATGAAAGTATCACACATCAAATAACCTTGTGATCGACAGTAACCTCTTTATATACTTTTAAGAACTCTTTCCTTTGAATGGGAAACATTTGAGTTGCCAATACATTAATTTGACTCATGTCTCTTCTCTGCCCAAACAACAGTAAATACTGTGTGTTTAAAGAAACACTTCGCATATGCTTGCTTTGATGAAAAATATTCTGAGTTATGAAAAACACAGAGATATTTAGATGGTGAGAATAAACTGTGAACGCTTCTGCTATTTCCAAATTCAATTTGTGCATTAAATCATTAATATAATAATTTTGTGTCCATGTATTGTCCAGCGACCTAATATCGTATATGCCTTCATGAAATTGAATAAAATCTTTATATTCTTTAAATTTTCCTATAAAACATTATAACACCATATTATTTTTACAGGTGCTTGTTCGAAAATCTCCATTTTAAAATATTTAAAAATAGAAAGGTTTTACCACAGCCTGTCGAACCACTACAAGAACATGTAGCCGGACTTCGGAACGAAAATTTCTCCACATCCATACTCGTTAAGTGAATAATGAATAATGAGATTAATTAAAGCTGTAAAGCAGTAAAGTACATTTTTTAATAAAATTTCGTACAATTTTATTAAAATAAAATGTTTATATAACAGAGAACCTGGTGTTTTATTTTTAAAGCAAATTAAACAAAAATAAAAATAGAAATAATAAATAAAAAGTAATAAAACAAAAATAAAAAATATAAAAGAAAGCATAATGTTAATAAATATATGAGTTAAAACAGTAAAGCAGAAGGTTAAAACAGTAAAATGCAGAAAGTTAAAGCAGTAAAGCAGAAAGTTAAAGCAGTAAAGCAGAAAGTTAAAGCAGTAAAGCAGAAAGTTAAAGCAGTAAAGCAGTAAAACAAAAAGCATACTAATCCCCTAGCTGTTACGGTAACACCTCTATTGATTACTGATTTACTTGCTTTAAGCGTATTACATGTTATGATGATGTTAACAGTTACAAGCAGAGAGTTTAAACAGTAAAAGCAGAGAGTTAAAGCAGTAAAGGTAAAACAAAGGCATACTAATCCCCTAGTTGTTAGGTAATAACACCTCTATTGATTTACCTGAATTTATCTGCTTTAAGTGTGTAAAGTATATGTTTTTAATTAAAAGTTCGTACAAACAGATAGTAAAAATGAATGAAGCATGTATATAAGTGTAATCTTTGAATAGTTTACATTGACATCATATTTTTCGTTCACGCGGAATTTTGCGCCTGCGGGCGCGCGCGGCGGTTACGCGGAAATTGCGCCTGCGCGCGCACGCGGGCGTTTTCGGAGGGCTGACCTGCCGGACGCGGACTCTGAAAACTTTGCTGTCACTGTCTCACTGTTAACTCTTAGATATATATTCTGTCCATGCTATAAGTGTATAAAAACTAATCGTAGTAGAAGCATTCTAGCAGATATGTACTATGACACCATCCGGTTCCTCATACCTATATAACTAGGGATTAGACACCCATATTAGGGCATATTCTAGCTCAGGGGAGCTAGAAAAGGCTTTGAAAAGTGGCACTCAGCTTGCCCTATGTGGCACGTCACTTGCACTATGTGGCACTCACTTGGCACTCATTGGCATCACTTGCACTCATTGGCACTCACTTGCACTCACCTCACTCACCTGGGCACTCAGTAATATCAGTAGAAGACACTAATAGAACATTCAACTAGGTACTTTATACGTGGTTGGAACCTCAAGCCATCAAGTTAGCGTGGTCAATAAGACCCATTGTAATATGACAGGTCAAGGCTGAAATATCCAGGGTCAAAACAAGGTTAAGACATCAAAGTTTAGGACACGTGTATAGGCTATGGTGTAGGTGTACGCTCAGCTGAACGGGGTGAGTCTAGGTGTAGGTGTAGGGAAGGCTCGTGGAGGCAGTGATGTGTATGTATAGGCAGTGAAGGCTGGGTGGAGGGCTAGGTGTAGTGTACTAGGTACAGACTGGGTGAAATCTAGTGTGGTGTAGTTAGTGAAGGAAGGGATGGACGCTAGTTATTGTAGAATAAGCTGAACTAGTGTAGGCGTGTATAGGCTATAGTAGGCTGGGTGTAGCTGGGTGTGTGTGTTGGTGGTGTGTCGTGTGTGTCGTCGTGTGTGTGTTGCGCACGGCCGCGTCGTGTAAGTTACGAAATATCAAAAAATAGAAGCCTAAGCCCTAAACGGATGGCCAAAAACTTAGGTTGGGTCAAATTACCCATGGATGACCAAAGTTTGCCTGAAAAATTAGGGGACATATACAACGCTGCTGACCGCAACCGTTCGCCGCAACCCTCTTCGAAGGTTGCAAAACATTAGGATGCCAAAAAAAATGTAGGTTGCCAAACAAATTTAGGGTTCGCAAAAAATTAGGGCTGCCAAAAAATACCGTCTCAAAAAATTAGGTTCTCAAAAAAATATGGGTTCTCAAAAAATACCCTGGGCCAAAAATGACCCATAAGACGAAGGGTTGGCTGAAAAAAAATGTAAAGGCCCAAAAAGGTTAAAGCCCAAAAAGGTCAAGTCTCAGCGTAAAAAATTTGGCTCAAAGTAAGATCTCGCTA
>JABUQX010059553.1:0-11513 GCA_015478945.1 Trachelipus rathkii | reverse complement strand
AGAATCATAGTTTGAGGTCTGAGAGGGGTCCCCATTTTTCGGCACAGGCTGAATGTGTGCAACTTTACTGCAGGAAAGGAAGGTCCAAGTTGAAAGAGGGAGACGAAATAGGGAGGGGCAAGGAAGGGTGCAAACTCGTAAGCACAAGTTTTGAGAATCACAGAAATACCGCAAGTCTTTTTAGTGTTAAACACAGATAGAGTAGAAATGATCTCTTTAGGAAAAATTACAATGTAAAACATAAAAGTGTTGGAAGGTGGAGGGGTGTTGAAAAGAAGTTGTGGAGGGGTGTTGAAAAGAAGAAGTTGAAGAATCGTCTAAAGGGTAATTAGAAGCAGAAGCTTGAGCGAGGAGTTCAACTTTAGCAGAAAGCAAAACTGTAGCTGTGAAGTGAAGTGAAGTCAGAAGATGCGAGAGGAGAGGTAGAATAGAGAAAGAACCAAAGTTAGAATTGACATTTTTTGCAAAATGTCAAAAAGGACGGGAGGAAGAGGAACCAGGAAGGTTACAGTATTTTCTACTGGAAAAAAAGTTTTTAATGTTACAGAGAATAGATTTTGCCTAATTCCGGAATGTGGTATAAGTTGCACGACTTTCTGGATTTTGAACACGTCGGTAATCCTTGAGGGCAATTTCCCTGCGGCGAATAGCATGAGAACAAGAGTTAAACTAAGGTATGCCAAGTTTAGTTGAAGGGAAAGAATATAGAATGGCAGCCTCCATGGCCGAGAGAATCACCTCGGCTATGCGTTCTGCACACTCCAAGGGATCCCTCCCACTGAAGCAGTAATCATTCTCTGGGAATTCAAAGAAGTCCGATGAGGAAGAGGAGGAGGAAAGAGTTTAACATAAAAAGGATAAGGATTGGAAGTTAAGAAAAGGTTCAGAATGTTGGGTTGATCTCCATGACGATCAGGAATACGTTTAGGCAGCTGCACCAACTGTTAGAGTTCATTCTGGAAAGAAAAGTGGTAGACAAGTTTTTCAGCTGTAGCTTGGGGAATGCCATCGGCGGTGGTGAACGTTGAAATCACCAAGAAAGATGATTTCAGAAAGATGAAAGAAGAGAGAGTGTGTTCTAATTTTGGAGTTTAGTACTCGAAGAAAATAGGATACTCAGTTGAGTTAAGGGACAGATATATAGAACAGATGAATTTTACAGTAGATTGACAAGATAGCTTGGCCCATAAAGTAAGAAATTCTGAAAGAACTCCAAATTACAGACACGAGAACAAACACCATCATTTTGCACATAAGCATAACAACAGTCACCATTGGCTCATAATTTAGGGACGATACAATAATAGGAAACAGAGAAAGGTTTATCTTTAAAACGCTCAAATATCCGAGTTTTAGTAAAGAATAAAAGATTTATTATAAGGTTTTAATGGAAGGTAAAGCTCAAAAGTGGAAATCTGAGAAGAGACCGCGAAGGTTGCACAAATTAATAAAGAAAGAAGACCATGAATCAGATAAGGCCGGCAATTACGTGAGGCACCAACCAGACCACCAAAGGCCGGCAATTACGTGAGGCACCAACCAGACCACCAAAGGCCGGCAATTACGTGAGGCACCAACCAGACCACCTGATGTCAGTTTGATTTTAAATTTAAAAAAGATAAAGTATTGTCAGCAATTGTATTTATGATGTGTGAAAAAAGGAGAGGCTACTCCAGTGTAAGAAGAATGTGAAGATGAGAGCGAAAGGGGGAAACACCATTGAGCAGCGGAGTGCCTAAAGATGTACCCTCACACCCCATATATACCCAATAAGAGATAATCTCGTTTCGGATGCGCTACATCAACTATCTATATTTAATTTAATATAATTTAATATATCAAAAAATAAATATTCAAATTAAGGTAATAATAATAATAATAATATAATAAAATAATAATAATAAATAATAAATAATAATAATAATAATAATACATAATAATAATAATAATAATAATAATAATAATCAAATAATAATAATAATAAAACAAGTTTTTTTTTTACGGAAGAGCTAAAGAAGACTTGAACCTGACGCACAAATTTGATACCTCACAATTTCTTGAATTAAATATGCATCAAACTAGTGGATGTCAAATCCTGTGTGCACGATATTATATTATATAATATAATAGATATATATATATATTATATATTATATATATATATCATATAGTATAATATATAATATATATATAATATATATATATATATATATATATATATTATATATATTATATATATATTATATATCATGATCATCATCATCATCTTCTTTTTCCCAAGACTCGGGGTAAGTGCATGACATGCATTCGGAAAAGTAGTAGAATATAGAGGGAATATGGACACAAGTCGTAGAGAAGCCCAACCTTATACGCCCCCTCTATACCATTAGTAAGAACTCGTCGCAGTCAGAAAGTCCACCGTAGAAGCTGCACGACCTCGACGGACCTCAGTTGCATATCTTCAAAGAGTCGTAGGTTACCCTGGCCAGGTGGCCAAAACCATACATCCTGCACGAAAAACGCGCATTGACCTCTATTATGCACCTTTAATTCTCGCTCTGCCAAACTCACATTTCAATCCTTCAGACATTCATTTACTGACTCATCCATCTTTTTTCTGTATCCCAGCGTCGATTCCCAACACACGTCACCACTAACATCCAGCCTATAACCAAACCGCTGTCATTTATCTTTTCCACATGACCAAACCGTCTCACGTACTTTTATTTATTTATTCTCTCATTTACCCTTTCGTCACACCACATAACTCTCTATACGTTCATGCCTCATTTACAATTCTTTCACACTTAACACGCCCATAAAATGTCCATCAGAACACATTGAACTTAGATCTTTATACCTCGTATTCCAGACATAGTCTCACTACTATAAACATTAACACAGGTAACACCATACCCTCATGCAAGACCTTAGCGCACTCAAAGACTTTAGTCCCTTTACATCCATCAATATTTAATGCACCAGCCACCTTCTGCCATTCATAACGTTCCTACTACACTCTGCATCATCCGTTAATTTTTCCTGAAATATCCTAAAATATTTAAACTCAAACATGTTCCAGCTGCCCACCATCTAACATAACTTCACAACTGAGGAAAGTCCTCACTCACAACATAAACTTACTCTCTTATCTACGTTACTTTCAACCCCTCCTTTTACACACTCTGCCAAAATCTCTCTACTAATCCTCTCACTCTCTCTTCATATTCACACACAAAAAACCAAATCATCCGCATATAATAATGTAGGGCCCACCCCACTCACCTCCCATTCTCCATCAGTTCTAAGTTTCTAAATCAGTCCTGCCCACCCCCACCCTCTGAATCGTTCATAACCCCATTCCATATACAAATTGGAATTACCAAGGAGACAACACATCCCTTGCTCACTGGCATTAATATTAAACCCAATCACTTTTTGACACGCATTTATTCTACACTCGCTTCACTCTCATACATACTTTAGATTCATTCAGAAGCTACCCCAAAACCATCTATGATCACTGAACACCTGCCATAAAGCTTCCCTATTAATCCTATCATACGCCTGTGTTGCAAGATTCATAAAACCTAAATACAATTTTCTTCTTCTCCCTCATTATTTTCAATCATTGTTCAATGGTAAAGATTCTTATCCACACACCTCTACCATCCTAAACGCACCTTGTTCTTTCACCAATCAGCTTCAGTCACTCACGCACTCTTTCGACCAAAACCAGCATATATCTCTTCCCTACAACACTCAATAAACTAATTCCCTATAATCCTACAGGTTACCTTTATTCCTCCTACCCTTATATAAGGGTACTATTACTGCTCTCCTCCAATCCTCGAAACTATACCCTCATAAAGGCTTTATTACACAACTTCCAATCAATCAATCCACCATCTGCCTCCGTTCGTGATCATTTCATCCAGTAATTTCATCTATACCTGCAGATTTCCATTCTTCAACTTTCTTCAATCTACTCATTACCTCCTCCTTGTTAATGACCTCATCCCCAAAATACCTATTTCCTTCTTGCACATTGAAACCACACACATTCCACTAGCACACTTTCATTACTGCTTAATATTATCACAATTTTCGAAGCTTGTCTTTCCACACTCCCCTCACAATCCCCAAATTTATCATTACAAAAGCACCGATCCCTATGTCAGTTATTCTAAGCAGTTCCCTTATTTCTGCATTCTTAAGCCTTTCGCCGCTTCCTTCCAGAAGAGCTTCCTATTCCTTTTAATTCTCCATTTCATCCTCCTTCCAAACTGTTTATTTACCTCTTCTTTTCTCCTGCGTATGCACCTTTTAGTATTTCTTTTTTCCTCCTTTAATATCAATTTCCAAACATCTTTCTTTCTTTCTTTCTTTATTTCCTCTTTGCCCCAAGACTGGGGGTAAGGTGTGTGTCATTCAGAGAAGAAAAGCAGTAGAAGAATATGACAAAATGTCGGAAAGGAAGCCCAGCCTTACCACCCCCTCTGTACCATAATTAGTGAGAACTCGTCACAGACAGAAAATCCACCCTAGAGCTTCATGGGACCGCGACGGATCCTCACTATGGTAAATCGTCAGTGTAAGGTTCATCCCTTGGCCGCAGTGCGGCCCACAACCATACCCCATACAAAACCCCGCCATTCTCTCCTTATCCTCGCACCTTTATTCTCGCCTCTGCCAAACTCAATCATCTGCTTCACATTCGAGGTTACCGACTCAATCCACTTTCTCTTCGTTCTCCCAGCCGGTCGGTTTCCCAACACACTCGCCACTATACATCCCTTAACCACGGCTATCATTCATCCCTTTCCACATGACCAAACCATCTCAACCATACTTGCATTTATTCTCTGCATGTACCCTTTCTTCACACCACACAATCTCTAATACGTTCATCCTCATTTTATTAATTCTTTTCACACCTAGCATGCCCCTAAGATGTCATTCTAACACAATTGAACTTTAATCTATACGTTCTTATGCCAGACCATATCGCACTACCAGTCAAATAACACAGGTAAAAACATTACCCTCATATAAGAATATACCCTATATAGATATATATATATATATATATATATATATATTATATATTATTATATATATATAATATTATATATAATTATATATATATATATAGATTTATATATATATATATGATAGTATATATATATAGTATACCAATAACAAAGGTAAACAACATACCCTCATGTAAGGACCCTAGCACACTCAAGACTTAGGTTATTGTATGGTGAGTTAGACTATGTCCTGGAATAAATGAAGATAGATCTAAAGTTTCAATGTTCAGTGGATGACCATGCTTAGGGTTGCTAGTGTGAGAAGGAATGATAAAGAGAGAATGAACGTATTTAGAGATTGTTGTGTGTGAAGAAAGGTAAATGAGCAGAAAAATGAAAGTAATGTTGAGAATGGTTTTGTTCATGTGGGAGAAGATGGAGTGATCAGTCGGTTGTTAAGCGGATGTATATGGTGAGTGTGTTGGGAGACCGAAGAGGAGACCAAAGAGGAAGTGGATTGAGTCGATTAAAGCAATGTCTGAAGGAGAGAAATGTGAGTTGGCATAGGCAAAGAATAAAGGTGCATGATAGAGAGAATGGCGGGGGTTTTGTATGGGGCATGGTTGTGGCCACCTGGCCAGTGATGACCCTTACATTGGACGATTACCATAGTGCAGGTCCGTCGCGGTGCCCCATGATGCTCTAGGGTGGGATTTCTGTCTGTGACGAGCTCCCACTAATTAATGGTACAGAGGCCGAGGCCGGTAAGCTGGTTACTTTCTTTACGACGTTTGTCATGTTCTCCTACTGCTTTTCTTTTCCATGCTTGTACAGCACCTTACCCTCAATCTTGGGGCATAGAGGAAGGTGAAGAAGAAGAAAGAAGATATAATATAATATATATATATATATAATATATAATATATATATATATATAGATATACTATATATATATATATATATAAATATATATATATATATATATAGTATAATATATATATATATATATATATATATATAATATTATATATATACGTTATAAAAAACCAAAATTGATTATTATTATATTGATTATATATATATCATTATTATTATATTATTATTATTATTATTATTATTTTATTATTATTATTATTATTATTATTATATTATTATAATAAATTTAAAAATTTACCATACACATGATTTTTAAGGGCATCCTGTTTTCGTTTGTTTTTCTCCTTTTGTTGCTGGCCATCTTGGGATATTATGTGTCGCCTTGACATGCGTTATTGTTTCTTTGCCTACGGTGAGCGTTGACTTCATTATTATCATGCTCTTCTCTATTAGAGGACCGGTGCACGGTTCCCGTCGAATTGGATAATTGATGATGATGGTGATGAAGATTGTTTGTTTGGTTGTGGTGAGAAGAAGAAAGGTGATGGTGCTGTTGTTGTTGTTGCTGCTGTATGTTTAAATGATGATGAAAATTGTGACTATGATGAACTGAATTAATATTGTGGTTGTGATGATGATGATTCTTAAGATTTTTCTTGTTACAATTGCCCGTTTCCTCTTCGACAGCGGCAGTGGAAGAACATTCTACAGAAGTCGTACTTGTAATAAATACCTGAAACATACACGTAGATTAGAGTTTGAGTGCAGAATGGAAGAGTAACTGGACCCTTTATTAGAATAAAACCAAGGCTCTCTATGGAAACGTACCTAAAAAGATATCAAACTTAAAAATCAATATTTATGAAGACGTATTTGAAATGAAATCAATAGAACAACAGTAGAATAATGATCAGAAAATTGATATTTACTATAGTGTCATTTCTTTAATTTAAGTAAAAACGAAAGTCATTAAAATGACTTTAGATTAACTTTCAATTTTTAATGAGTTTATTTATTACGTTCCCTTAGAAAATCAAGATCAGTCTGAATGTGTAAACCCCTATTCTTTCTTCCAAATTCTACTCGAACGTCAAAATATGTTCCTGTCTTATTTATTTATATCCTCGAAAGAGTATATCCTTAATAACACAGTCTATAGATTAATTGGTTAAAAAATTACATAAAAACACAAAATTGTGGTTAAGATAAATAGCTTCTTCACAATCAACAGATATCATTACTAAAACAAAAGTGCTTGGAAATGTATTTGTCTTTTGAAACAGGTAAGATTTTACCATGAGTTTCTTCTGAAAAATTTGAGATTCAATTCCTTAAAAATACTAAATCTATTTCCTTGGCCTAAGTTGAAAATTGATAAAATATTTATAATCAAGTGAACTTATAAAATGTAATAGTAATTAATATGTCAAGCAGGTGCCAATGTTCCAGTTGATGAGGTGCATGAAGAAAGGAACTGAGTAAGTAACTCTGGCAAGAATAGTTTTAATTAAACAAAAATATAATTTACAAACATAATTTACTAATTTAATTTACAAATTTAATTAACTAACCTCTTGGCATTGGCCGTACAAATCGATTATGCAATAAACTTTGCTAGGAATCTCTTTTGCAGCAACCCCTTGGTCGACACCATTTACATATAGGTGAAGGCGAGATTCTGCATCGACAAGCACGCCGATTAAGTGACCACCGCATCCTCCAGAGAGACTATCTAAATTAGGTCCGTAACGCCCTTTTATCTAAAAAATAAAAAAAAAATTAACTCAAAACTACGTCCAGAAGTTAAATCGGATTCCAAATTTACAATATGACAGAAGATAAAAAACTGAAAGAGAATAGTAAGACGAAGTAGAGACAGAAAAAGTAATTCAATTTTTTTTGTGGTGAGATTCAATTTTGGAATAAAGTAAAAATGGCATCAGAACATAGGTCAGTTACAGGGAAAATTTCATAATTTCAATCGCGTATGCACTAGTGACGTATATAAGGAAAGAGCGAAGTATTTGGTAATTATAACTTTTTTTCAGTGGTTTTGAGACCTGTGTTTCAAACGAACAATAGAAATAAAAATTTCAGGCAAAAAAGGTGAAAGATTAGATTGTAATAGGAAGATTTTTTTTTTTCAAATGAGTTGACGGAAAATTGTATGGTGTACGAAAAAAATATTGTATTTTCTTTGTAAAAGTTTTTGTTTTTTATTCAGATATTAACATTAAGGTTATTACTAGTCATGGGACGATGAATAGGAATCGACATCGGGACTCGAAAGAATCGGAAGTAGAAAATATTTCAGCATCGTCCTATCACAAGATATTTCAATCCTGACATACCCTGAATTATTATTTAATAGAGACCATAATACGATAAGGATATAGATGAAAATAAATATATAAATGTTAGGAAAAATAAACGGAATTATATAAAAGAAACAAATAAATAAAGATAATATCATTAATATAATTAAATATATCACGTCTACAATTTTACATAAACATGGTAATGCTGGTGATATTCTTTTAATTCTGGATTTTAATAAATAAATGGGTGAGTCAATATTTACAGTTTATCGGTTTAAGACTTAGTTATGTTCTTCTACTTAGCTATTCTGATTCCGGTGTATGTTGTGCACCCCACCCTCAATCTGTGGGGGTCCATGGGGAGGATAAACAAAGTATTATAATGTGGTAAGGAGGTGATTGATGGCATAAAGACAGGGACTATCAAAAAGGATTATGTGGGATAAAGATTTTAGATGGTGCGGGTATTTTTAAACCTCGCAACTCACGGGTATTGCCCCATTCTATGAGGAGAGCTCTCTAAGAAGAATGTTTCCTAGGATCCGCAGAAGGCATCGAACCCGAAACTTTTGCCACTCAGATCAATCGCTCCAGAGTAACGGAAGGGAAGAAGTAACACTTTCATCGGTAAATAATTGAGATGAAAGAAACTTTATTTTATATTAAGATTAAAAAACAAAACAAAAAAAAGAGTTAAACTGAATGAACATAAACCACATCTAAGAAGAAAAGAACTGAAGATCAAATTTTGTAACAACAAATTGAATGTGAGTTACAAGTAGGGCTGAGGTGATGGGAAAATTTTTGCTGCCTTTATTATTTAAAAAAAAACAAACTATTAGCTCCTGTTCCGAACTCCTTACAGAAATAAAAACTGGCAGATAGTAAATTTTTTATTTTTTTTTGTTCTGACTCCACCTAATGTCTTGAGACTACACGATCAGGTCTGGCAGTTCCGTTTACATGATTAAGAAAAAAAAAGCAGGTGCAGGAAAATTCAAATAAATTGTGTGCAGTAGTATTCTAAAAAAAAATTACCAGTAATTATTTAAATTTTGTCTAAAAACTTAAGTATAAATGAATTAAACAAAATCTTACCTTTACACCATTAAAAAACACTGAATCTCCACATATAAGCCAAGTGTTCTTTTTCAAATCAAACGCTGAATTGGGCAAAATAAGTTTTTCCGGATACTGAGCTGTAACTCCGATCATTATCGAGCTTGACCACCGCGCTTGAAGAGCTCCAATTCGTATCTAAAAATGTAAACAAGAAGAGCAAAACATTAGGAATTGAGCCAATGTTGTTACTAAAACTTTAAACATTTTTATTTAAATTTTATACAAAAGACAAAAATATATTAAAAAACAAATTTATATTCTGGTATTGAAAATTTCCTACACATCCAATATCTAAAATTTGAAGCAAAACAATGTCCCTTTTTTCAATGAGACATTTACTTTCTTCAAATTCAGGATTGGTTCGCAATCAATCAAAATTTCAATATCGACTTATGTAGTTTTAACTCCCTTCCACACAATAACTAACATGGGTTACTACATTTTGTCGTTTTTTTTTTTGCAAGCGAGTATATTCCGTTAGTTGTACATCTGCTTCAATATTCTATCTGTTTGGGCAATTGTAGTGAATTTATAATCTCTACTTTAGATATCGTCAACTAGAACAGCACAATGGATATAAAACGTGAAGAAAATAATTAAATTACCTGAAAGAGCGTTGCTTTCGATAACGGTTTTGATGATAAGACGATTCCTTGATTGTAGCTCTCGATCCTCGCTGCCGAAGTACGGTCACTGGATAATTCAATGTTCCTTCCACGGTTTTCATGGAACTGATACCCTTGCGGTCTACTGAAGAAAGTTTCGGAAACATGTTCTGAGATTCCTGGGATTCCTAGGGCTTCAACGGTTGCTATAGCGACACTTTAAAAAATATACGAAAATATAATTGAACAAAAATAAATGATAAAAAACAGAAGTTCATTTTTTATCAAAGCATAATAACCTTATGGCTTATGATATTTTCTATAATAATAATAATAATAATAATAATAATAATAATAATAATAATAATAATAATAATAATAATAATAATAATTACTAACGTTTGAGCTCCGCTGTTTTCAACCAGTAAGGGAGTTTCCAAAAACTTTGTAGATTCGCGCATTTCAACATTATGGCTGTTGCGAGCCTCTAGAGGGCCGAGTTCGAGGGAATCTTGGGAGACAGCGATGGGGGCAGATGCTCCTTCCAGAATTGGTGTTGCAAGTCGGGAAACACTTATGATGGAAATACTTTCAACACCACCAAAAAGTTCTACCACACCAAAAACTTGATGCTGTCAATAATAATAATAATATTAAAAAAAAATAAAAAAAAAATAAAATAATAATAATAATAATAATAATAATAATCTTGGTAATTCAAGTGATTGTTTAAATTAAAGAGGCATAATATTATGTAGGATATGAATGTAAGAGGCTAAAAGGACTATTTATGATGTGGAATATTTGGTTCAAGCTTTCAAAACAAGAGTAAATTGGTTTGCTTGATCTGCCCTTTGACCTTTGAGCCCCTTGTCACAAGTTCGTAAAACATTTAACAGTATTTAATGTCTTGAATATTTTCACAACTCATCTATATGATGACCCTTTTATCCTTCATCTGTTTTCAATATTACAGTAAATTCTTTAATATTCATTGAATATAGCTTGTATTTCAGTTTTGAATGGTTATATTTTTCTTATAACATGAGCTAAAGCTTTAAGAAGATTTTCTGAGTTCCATTCAACCTGAGCATGCAATAAATTAATTTCCTCCCACTCACAATCATTATTATTCCTTTTAACTCCCAACAAACCCCATACAAAATTAAGAACCATTCCATTCATTATTTCCTTCTTCTCAAATTCAAAAATGTCGATCAACTTTTTAGTTATCAGATTTCATTAAAGTATTTTAAAAAACTGATTGATCTTTTCAGCGAGAACAGAAAATGAGGAAACGGTAAAGTTTGGCGGAGTTAAGATGAAAATGGAAAAATCTCACACGATGAACAATTCTTAATTTTATAGCCTCAGTTTCGCTCTGTTGATAAAATTATAATATTTTCGTTTTCAATTAACTTTTGCGATCTTAATGCTGGTTCATATTTAAAATTTTGCCTACAAAACAATTAAAATATTTGGCTTTAAAATTTTCCCCATACTTTTAAATTAAAATAAAATGGTCTTTTTTTGATAAAGTTATAAATAGCAATAATTTT
>JABUQX010059552.1:47500-61490 GCA_015478945.1 Trachelipus rathkii | reverse complement strand
GGGAAGCGGACAAAGCGAAAGGAAAGAACGAACAAGAGCAAGAAGCCAACGAACGCCAAAAAAAGAAGTCACATGCCAGACAAGGAGAAGAGCACGACGGCAATGAAAATCGAACGAAAAACAAACAAAAGCCGAAAAAAGAAAGGCGAAATAAGCAACATGAAGGCAGGGCGGTAACAAAGGGCGAAGGAGTGCAGCGCAAACAGAGACCGGAACGGACCACGAAGACAACAAAAAACAAAAAAGAAACAAAACAAGAGACCCTGAAAGAACACCAAAAAGCAAAAAACACGGGCAACAAAAGAACAAAAGACAGCCAAGCAAACACAACAAAAGAACGGAGCACAAAAAACGAACAAGAGAAAGAATACAAAACAAAAGAGGTTAAGAATCCACTAAATCATTGACGCCGAAACACGAAAGGAAACACCGCATTAAAATTTCGAAATCCAAACCCAAAAAAGAAGAAGACAGACCAGACACAAAAAAAAATCAAAATGAAAGAAAAGAAGAAAGATAAGGAGGAGAGAGAGAGAGAAGAAAAGGAAGAAGAAGAGAAAGAAAGGGGAAAAAAAGCAACGAATAAATGCCGAAGACGAGCCAGCGCGCGGGCGGGGCAGGAGGAGCGGGGGAAACCAAAAACAAAAAAAAAAAACAAGCAAGACGCAAGACAAAGCAAGGAAGGGGCTCCAGGCGAAAAAAAGAAGAAAAAAAAAGAAAAAGAGCGAAAGAGAGAAAAGAAGAAAAAAAAAAAGAAAAAAAGAGAGAAAAAGAGAAGAAAAAGAAAAAGAGAAGAAAAAAGAGAAGAAGATAGGAACAAAAAGAAAAAAGAAAGAAAAAAAGAAGAGAAAGAGAGAAAAAAAAAGAGAAAAAAAGGAAAAAAAAGAGAGAAAGAAAAAGGGAAGAAAGCAACACCCCAACGGCACCACTGACAAAACCAGAAAAAACCAACCACCAAACAAGCACAAAACAAACAGCACCACAACAACACCACAACAACAACTACAAAAAACCAAAAAAACCAGCAACACGCACCAAAGACACACAAAGCACCAAAACGCAAACACCCAACACCCACACACCCCCACCCCATCCACCAAACAACCAAAAACGGCGGCGCACCACCGCAGGGGCAACAAAGGCGAAAACAGGCACCGCCCAACCACACACAACACCAAACAAACACCACACTACAAAACGAAGCAGACCCCAAACACAAAACAAAACCCACCAAAAAGGACAGCAAACAAACCCACAAAAACGACAGCGGGGCCAAGCAAAGCAACCACCACACGAACACAACGAGACAAAGACAACCAAACGACACAACCCAGCAAAACAGCGGCAAAACAACAGCCAACACAGCCACGGGCGCGCCGGGCGACGGAACCAGCACACCAAAACAATCGGACAAGCCAAAGCGCAGACCCGAACCAGCATCCGACGACCGCCACGGCAAGCAGAAAAAAAAAGAAAAAAAAAAAAGAGAAAATAAAGAAGAAAAGAAGAAAAAGAGAAGGAAGAAAAAGGAGAAAAAAAAACAGGGGGAAAAACCAAAACCAGGGGGGGGGAAGAAACAAAAAACCGAAGGGGGGGAGCGGTGGAAGAGAAAAAAGGGAAAAAAACACAAAACAGAACACAGGCACAGAGGGAAACCTAAAATATCGTGAACAAAGAAAACGAAAAAAGAAGACAAAACAAATGGAATGTAACCAATACTGTATCGCGGGATACATTTTGTTAACTATAAAAACAACCACACCCAAAAGAGAGCCAAACCACAAGGTAATTTTAGCCGATGGCGCTGAAGCCAAAAAACAATAAAAATACGCCAAAAATCCAAACCCCACGGCGCACCACCACACAAGTTTCTATTTCTCTCTATGCCATATTCAACATTGAAGCAACGTTACCAAAGAGAACGAGAATAAAGTATTTACATCTGCGAATTGGCCTTTTTCTGAAATACTTCGAGGTATTTCAGAGAGCTGACTTATTCTTACAATTAATTATTATGGGTAAAAGTTTGTAACGTTTGTAAACATCGTAGCTTACATGGTAGCGAATGGAGTTAGTATAAGTTGCGTCTAATCATTAATATAACTATTCCTATTGGAGTTCTTTTCTGCATTTAATATGTTATATTATTATTATAAAAATTATTGTTGTTTGAAGTTGTAATAAAATACTCAAAAGACTTGACGAAGAATTTGTTCAGTTCTTACCGCTCAACATACTATGAAGCCCCAGTCATAATAATATTTAAAAAGCTTCGAAATAATTTACAATACCACTTGTTCCGCAACGTTGTTTACAGACATATTCGTAACCGCAGCCACTCAATGAATTGAATACTAAAAAAAACTTTATATTATTTAGCAACCAAAGCGACTCACGTATATAAAAACAACTTAGAATTTTTCAATAAAAATACACTGAAAAATAAATTTCGATTTAAATTTAAGAAACAACATAACGTTTTCAGTTCATCAAAATTTTCGTTCACAATAACAACTCTTTACTTCTTATGGGATGATATTATGGTCTTGCATAGCATAATACGAAGAAAGTCAATAATTAATTCTTCAGATTTATAGTAGATCATGCTAGAACTATGATATTAGAGATATATAATAATATAATATAAAAAGTACTATTTAATGACATGCTACACAGTAGAAAATAAACATCATAAAAAATGAGATCAGTACCGTACACTACGCAGCTTCTATGTTATAAAAGATAGAGGATAAGAATATAAACCAAACAATACATACTAAAATAAGTAAAGAATATATAGAGAGGTAAAATTGACAGGTTATATTGATAAGGTATGTAATAATATAGAAAATGAATTTAGTATATAATATAGAAACCCAAGGCAAGACCAAAGTAGTAAAAACTAAGCCCACCCTGAAAATAATTAGTATATAATTAATATAATATACAATAACTCACGGCGATGTCACACTGAGTCCAGGTTAAGCTAGTATGTCCTATAATATATCGTTAATATATATAGAATTATAGTGAATATTATAGAGGAACTATAGTAATATATAAAGATATATAGAGAAGATAATATATATATATAGATAAATAATATATATAAAATATACAGATATAATAGTAATAAATAGTATATATATATATAGTATATAAATATATAAATATATATATATGAATAGTTAAATGAAGCTGTATATTTTTCCCACTATATTCATGGCACCTTCGAGGACTGGTCGATGCGAAAGTGGTACGCGTCAGAGATTTGTCTGAGAGTAGGAAAGTGTTGGTTTGTGATTGGTTTCTTCATTAGCCCAGCTATCTGGGACCGGGTCACAGCAAATCCGAATATATATATATATATATATATATATTATATTATATATAAGTATATATATAATATTAGTATATATATATACTATATAATGATAAAACAATGAGTAAACATATTTAATACAAATAATAGCTAATATTATACTAACTATAGTAATATATAATAATAATAACAGTAGCCCTAACTCTAATATATAATATATACTATAGATATATATATATAATATGCGAAATTTAGTGATGGATTAGGAAATTTGGTCATTTTGAGAATATAATAAAGCGTTTGAGGCCGCATAGTTCCGAGGGCTTGGAGGAGAGCAATTTTAAGGTACACTCATATAATATTACGAGGGCTTGGAGAGAAGCAATTTTGAGTCACTTAATATGAAGGCGTGAGGAGATACAAAGGAAACCTAACTAAGATGATTATGGCAACAAGAAAGGTAGATACGCATTAATTGAGTGTATGAAGGGAAAAGATTATATAGCTGAGGAACGTGATTTTGCGTCGATTATAGAGGCTCGCGCGTCTGACTCGCGACTGACGCGACTCGACGTCTGGCGCGGCAAAGCGAGACGCCACGCGTGCGTGCTACAAGCTCCGTCGACGCACCCTGTGATGACCAAACTCCTCGTACTTGCAATCACAACATGAGTTGCGCCCTACGACCCATCGCGGCGAGAAGAGAAGATAAAAATTCGTCATTTAGAGTTGTTGATTTGGATTTGCAATGGAGCGCGAGGATATAATAGATTCAATAGTTAGCGTCCGTATTCGCACAGGTAGTTAGTGCAATAATATGGTGTGGTGAGTAGGCTTACTGAATGATATTCAAAGAAAGTGTATGCACCGATAGTCAGCTGTGTTTAAGATGAATAGGAGGTCGAGGAGTGACTTAGATTTGGAGACTATTACATCCGCGGAGTGAGGATCGGTCAAGGACGTGCCATATCTCTCCTATGGCGATTCAAATCTCTATATGAATGACGTTATGAAAGAATTAGAGGATAGCAGCCGGATGAAATGACAAGAGAGATTAGTGTCTAGAAATGTGGAGAATGGAAGTGAGGGATTCACACCTAACCTGAATAATTAGAATGAGAGGATGAATATGTTTTGTGTGGCGAATCTGAAGAGACTTGAGAAGAGGACTGGTAGAGAGATTGGTAGGGTGTGTAATCTGAGTAAGATATTAAAAGAAAACACTAGATAAGGACAGTAAAGACTCTCACTGGTATTAGCGTAGAGAGCAACAAATCTCGGAAACTGTGCAAGTTATGCTTTGATCAGAGATAAAAACACTGAAAACGCTGTCCTGAATATGAAATAATCTCAGGATAATAATGAATTGAAATAGAACGAGAAGCAGATGCCTCCAGAATCAATGATAGTAGGAAGATAATATGATAAGAAATGAACTAAGTGTGACGAGAGATGACAAATTAAAATCGAATGTAAGACATAGTCAAAGGGACTTAAGCTCTCTGAGCTCCCTACCACGGCTCATTACAGTTGAAGGGTATATGTTGTTACCCATGTTAATCGCTATAGTAGTGCGGGACCTATAGCGTCTGGAATAGAAGCGTATAGATCTACAGCACAAATGTTTCAAGAAAAGATGAACAAATCTAATGGACGTGATTAAGATGTTAAAAGAAATGAAAACATGAGGAATGAACGTATTAGAGGGTTGTTTGGTGTGGAGAATGGAAGTGTAAATTAAGAGAATAAATGGAAAGTACGTTTAGAAGATGGTTGAGGATCTTGTGGAAGTATGGATGCATAGTCGAAATCGGAGTTAGAATTAAGACGGATGAATAATGAATATCAGTGAGCAGAGATTTGTGGAATCGACTGGATGGGAGACCGAAAAGAAAAATATGATGAGTCCAGAGACCAGAAATGACCTGGAGGAGAGAAATTGAGGTTTGCAGAGGCGGAGAATTAAAGATCCAGGGAACAGAGATGGAATGCGGAGAGTTTTGTAAGAGGAGGATATGGATCTGGATAGCCCATCTGAGCCAAGAATAGAACTCGGACATAGACGATAGATGTCATAGTGAGGAGATCCATCGCGAGGAAGGTCCTAGTGAAATCTAGGTGCGATTTTTCTGATGCGACGAGTCTCGAACTAATATCGATAATAAAGGGGGCGTAAAGGCTGGCTTTCTTTGTTTTGAACACCGTCATCTATTGTTCTAGCTATTTTTCTGTTCCAGGGTCCATGTTAGCAGCACCTATACTAGCCAAGTTTGAGTATAGAGTGTGGTGGTGGTGGTGGTGGTGTAGGATGTAAGAAAAGGGTGAGCAGTGGTGATGGTGATAGAGATGTGATAGACGATAGAAATGATACGTAATAACTATAATATATATAATAATATAAACTATATATATATGAATAGAATAATTACAAAATATAATAATAGATATAAAATAAAAGATATATAAATAAATAAAAATAATAATAAGATAATATATATATAAAGTATAATTAATTAATATAATATATAGTATAATATAATATGATATTATAATACTATATATCATATAGATATATAATTATATAAAATATAATATAATATATGATATATGCAAGATTATTCATAAAGACTATGTAACTTGATACCAATGTACTCTGTACGAGGATTGAACAAAATTCTAGAAAAAGTAACTAGTAGCATCTGACCCACATTCCAGACAGTACTTGTACACTGAAAAAGTACATTGAACACAAAGCATGATAAGAATAAAAATATATATAATATAAAATAGTAAATAAAGAAAATAGATGATAAATATATAAATAATAAATATATAATAATATTTAGGAAAATATAAATATATAAAAATTAATATAATAAGAAAGAGATATAAGAATATAATAATAATAATAAATATAAAAAAATAGATATAATTATAATAAAAACAGTAATACTACTTTACTCTACAACAAATAAATGTAAATCAATAAAATATATAATATACATAAACTAAAACACAACAACAACATAACATAACATTACAAAAAATCATAACTAATACAATAGAATATACTAAAAAATACTTAGAAAATAGATACATATATATATATACTATATACTAGATTCAAGTATATAAGAATAAAGAAAACAAAGCAACCGGCCAACTAAGAAAGTACTGAATATTGGTGTTATATTTCAGTCACAATAACACTTACCTGAAATAAAAGTGAATGAACATAAAAGTTAAGTGCCCGGATACATACTGTAATAATATATAAAAGCTCACGTACTCATAAAAAAAATAAGATAAAAATGGAGTAGAGCAAAAACAAATATATAATTTATGATACATAATTCATAATAATAATAATATATGGAGCAGTATAATAATAGAATTTAATTTACCAAAAATAAATACATAAGATATATAATATATATATATATATAGTGCCGGGAACTAAAATGGACTCCAAAAATTTTGTTATTCCATATGCAATAACTAGCTAAGACATAATCTAAAAACAATAATATGAGTTTAACAATAAGTTCTAAGTTCTTAGAATGGCATGTCCTATGTATGTTACCCCATAAAAATTTTATATGTTAATTGCATAAAAATTGATGAAAAAAAATGAATATTTAGATCGAATGAAAAGAAAAAAAAAGCCAACTTTAATTGCAAAAGGCCATGTGAAATAAATGGACAAAAAGGACCCCCCTTTGAACTCTTGGCGTAAGAGTATAACAATTAATATAAGGAGTATGTTTTAGCGTATCTATATCTTAGTATATTTAAGAGGTTTATGACTAAAATATCCACGACACAAGGTATTAATATTTTCTCTTATTTTTTGAAATTAAAAAAAAAAAAAATAGAGTAAAACATACTATAATCACATCAAAATTTGAAAATTAAGATTTTTCAAGAATGTCATTCAGCAAGGCCATTGCAGATCTTGAGTGAGTGTCAAATTTACTTACTTGTGATTTCTAATATAAATTATTTTGTTATTTAAAGGATCTTAATAAGGTTAGCTAAATAATCAAAGAATTATATATTTTTTTTTATATTTATTTTTAAATAATTTTTTAAATAAAAAATAAATGAATAAAATGGAAAACGATCAATATCATATTTCACTTAAATAAACACAGAAAATTCTAGTTGGCCAACTCTATTAAACACTCGTCATATACTGTATATAATACACCGTATAATATATAAAATACCTCAAACAAGAAAGTTAAAGTAAAGAACAAACTATCAATAACTTTGTAAATATGACTATGCTTATAGAAAAGTTGGCGCTCTTTTTACATTAAAACAAAATAGAGGATTTTTTAGACCGAATATCTACGTAAAGTAAACAAAAACCACTAAACGAGTCCAGCAATGCCGCAACGCGTCTCGCGCAGCGCCCAAGTTACAAAGTCTTACCGTCTAGATACAATATAAACCACCCACATATCAGAGCAATCTCTTAATTAAAAAAAAAGCAGAGTATATTCTGAGGGTGACAATTTGGCTGTGGCATTACCTTTATGCGAATGAGGAAGGAGATAAAGTGAGAGATAACCTACTCCTTAATTCATATATAGATTATAAAATTTGCTAGAGTTGTACTTAAGCGAGAGTATTGACGGCGACCCCCAAGAGATAACCAAAAAATGGTCAACCTGTTGTCACAATCTCAAAAGTCAGGGCAAAATAAATATTTAGAAAAAAAAATTCTCAAACAAAAGTTACCCAAAAATCTCAAAAAGCAACATCGAATAATATAATAACAACACAAAGATAACAACATTTCAGAGACTAATGATTTAGTCATGGGAACAGTAAAAGGAAAAATCACCAATCTTCTTCTACGCTCAAGCTCATACATAATCATATATAGAAAGAATAACAGCAAGAGATGCATTTCTAATACAAATCGGAAAAAATCGGCATGGGCCAATAATTTCAAAACAAGAAAAACAAAAAAGGTAAACAGCACAAGCATATAAAGCAAATATAAACGTTGGAGAGAATAAAACCGTATAATACTTGTAACAAAAGAAATAAAAATTAATATACATAAAAAGAAATGAGGAAACTATAAAAAAAAGTCTATAAAATACGAAAAGAAAGTCAAATCATCAAATACACTAAATCAACTAATAATATAATCAATAATAAACACTCTCAAGCAGAAAAAAGACTGGAACAATCAGAGTCAAAACGGCTAGGGATAACTATATAAATCGAAAGATTAGAGAAAGATAATGGTACCTTACCAAAAAATAAGCTGTTTATACACTATCCTCATCACCAATATCCGTAGAAACAAGTAATTGACCTAATACATATAGTGAAAAAAACGTAGATAAATACCAATATACGAAACTATATGTATAAATATTGCAGTCGAATAAAAACATTTGAGGAAACTCTAACACACAGACGACTCCAAATACATATAGATTTCAAATTATTTTCATACCAATATCATTGAGAGATTTCCAAGGAGCATCAAAGTTGATTAACCTGCACAAAAATTGTAAAGCTCCCATATCTGTTGTAAAAAGTGAAAAATTACTCACATTAAAGTAAAATAGTAAAATTTGTAGAGTTAGTATACATGAAATAAGATGAACATAAGACAAAAACTATGTAGCATATTATTGTACAATTCTAAGAACGATGAAAAAGTAGAAATTTTTTTTGCAAAGTAGCGTAATACAATAAAACTTTTCACTTATTGCTATATTGTAATTTTTCTAGTATCCTCTAAGATGAATTTTATGTATTTTATTTGATTTGATAAGACAATATAGCGAAATAATTTTATTATTTAAAATTAATTTAACTACATATTTTTGTTATAAAAATATACATATTCATTAATCATGACAAAAAAAAAAATCGAAGTATACAATAAAAATATAAATATAATTACAGATAATCTTGAAAAAACAAATATATCTGACTGAATAAGACCTATTTGATTGATCAATTGCATAGATTGTATTATATTTTTATTGAAATTAGCTTACAAATTTACGAAAAAAAAAAGAAAAAAAATAACTATTAGCAATCAAATAAAAAAATAATATCTAACAGAACATAAAAACGTCGTAATTACAGAAATACAACAAAGCAAGACCTATATTTGCAATAAGATTAACAAACTGTATTTGGATGGTAACCTATGTAACAATTAGAAAAATTTACTTTGTAAACGCTAACAAGTCGTAAAAAAATGAAGGTATAGTTAACGGGGACTGCAAGCTACAATAGTAAAAAAAATTACAAATGGATACAATGTGTAAGAACTTGTATTTCTCAATTGTGTACAAGTGCTCAAACAAAAGGATTGAAAATTCATAACAATCTAGATTAGTAACACAAGAACAGATGTTAGTATTGTCCATATGGAGAAGGCATAAGACTAATAGAACAAAAAATAAATCATAAGCTTTATAATAAAAAAGTATTAGGAGATGTTCTAGCGAAATGCAGAGCCGTGAAATACCAACCTAATACAAGGTGTGTCGGAGAAACGGATCGACTGACCAGCGACACCCTTAATCCAGATCAGCAAAAATAATTGGGATGAGGCTGACAGGCTCAAAAATGCACTACACGAGAGACACCCAAAAGAAGATATTGAAATGCAGGCAACAATCAGCCTAAAGAATAAATATGACGATTGCCACGAGTCACCAGTCAGACAAAGTCTGAAGATAGTAGCTTGACGCCCCGCAAAAGAAGGCACAGAATCGAGATGGCCAGTTAATGAATAGGTACAGATCAAAACTCGAACCTCAAGAGCGCACAAAATACCTGCTTAGTGAAAACAACACCTACTAGCTGAAGGTGAAATGAAAATCACTCCTAAATGATAGGCAAAGAGAAAAAGTCAGAACTTAGTATCATGAGTTAAACCCATAACGCTTTTCATAAAGGAGCAATCAAACGGTCAAGTGCACTGTATTATTTAAATGAAAGTGAAACAATTCCTACTCGATTAATTCGCAACGATTCACTGACGATCGGCCCTAAGTCAATCTGAACCCCAATAAACATCTTACAAAAAATATTAAATCAAAAACAAGGTGAAGGGAACGCACACTTACTTCCCATCAGAAGAACTTATAACAGCCCCACCTTTTCACCACCGAAGACATGCAAGAATATGCGTCCAGGCGCCCAAAGGCGGTTAGAGTATCCTGCTAGACGTAAAGAGCGTATCAACGTATATTATAAATCATGCTCACCTCCTCCAGAGTTCCTAAAAATATAACGATTTTCACAATCCAAAATATGAAGATGAGTTCCATAAATGCTAAACAAAAGACAAAAACTTTATATTCAATATTTTTAGATAAAGATTAGCAAGAGGTCCATAAAAACAAATATAGCAACAAAATGATAAACACATAATTAAATAAATTATATACAAATACAATGCGAGGTATTTAATATGACAAAGAAATTCTTTTAAAAATTAAAAGGAATTTAATTACATTATTCAGATAAAAATATTTTTAATATAAATAAAATTAATTTAACAAAAGAAATAAAATGATTAAAAATATATATATTAATATATATATATAATAATAGTCATATTATAATATATATATTAATTACAATAACACAAAACTGGTTAATATAACCTCAGAATTAATACATATATAAAACCTCATAACACAACTAATCTCAAAATAAGTATATATATCAACAAAAATCTATAATTAAAATATACAAACATACTCACTCAAAATACGCTATATACTAATCACTAATAATATATAAATATCTATGCATTGAATCGCTATTCACCGAATATCAAATACCCAACAAAAATCTAACTTTTATGCAACTCCGTTGACAACGCTCTGCCTGGCTAGAGCTAATGCAATAACAAATCCTAAACCATCAACTCACATAATAACGAAAATAATAAAGCATGATTTTAAATAAGGAGTAAATAAAAATAAGCTCTAGCACATACATATATATAAAGAAACACCAAACATAAAAAAAACACCATATAAAAACCAAGCACTCCAAAACCTAATAGCCTTTAACATAAGCAACTAATAGAACGACACTCACTAAGTACAAACTAGTATATAAACATAAATATACCCTAACAATAATAATACAAATATCAACATTAATAAGATAGAAGTAGTATCCTTAAAAGATAGTGCAATAAAGGAGTAAACAAACCATAATAATAATATATATATAGTAACTTCCACCTTAAGTCACCTATAGAAAAAAATAACCATTTAAACAAACACTACCAACCCTATTATATCACAGATCAATAAATTATAAATAAACACCTATCATCCCTACCATCCCCCTAAATCCAGCTAATTCCCTTCCCTCTCACCCCCCCTACACTTTAAATGTACCGTCACATAAAATAACCATTTAAAACCTAAACCCTATTATTAAGTCACCCTACTCACATCCCACCTATACCCACAAAAACACACGGACACATAAATATAATACAATATATAAAAATCAACTATATAGTACCAGACAATAAATCAAGCCATACCTCACTAAATAATATATTAATAAAACAAATATCTTGACCTTCGAACTAATTCGCAAGAGAACCACCTCTACGGTAGTCGAACCCTAAACTCATGCCACCATTAAAAAAAATATAAATCTAACACCAGTAAAAAAACGGACTACAACAACCCTATATTATCATCCCTACCATCCCCCTAAATCCAGCTAATTCCCTTCCCTCTCACCCTTCCCTTCACCCCGCTACCACTCCAATAACACAGCAAAATGTTTGAACAATAGTGTTCTCAAAAATATCCACAAATACAACTAAACATATTAAATCAATCGAACAAGCAAACAATACACCCTTCCCTCCACCCCCCCTACACTTTAAATATCCTTTGTAATTATAAATAAAAATGTTTTAGGGTTTAAATTCAGGATTTAGAACTAGGGTGATTAAATGTCTATTTATATGTATGAATATTTACATACATAGTAAGTATATATACAAATATAAAGTAAGGCTACAAAAGAAGGAGCCGGTGCGGGAGCCGGTGCGGGAGCCGAAGTCGGAACATTAGCCGGAGCTAGGAGTGGGGAGTCGAAAGAATGAGTGATAGATCCGTTGGAAGATTAAAAAAAAAAAATTTGTGTGGGTTGAGCCGAAATTGGAGGGAAACATTTTTTTTTACTAGAAAATATTTTTCATATTTGTAATTGAAAATGATATTATAGAGGGTCGGTGTTGGACCTGGAGTTAGGCAGTTTAAAAATGGTGGAGACGGAGTCGGAGTCATGCAGTTTTAAAATGTCTGAGCTGGAGTTGAGTTGAGGCCAGCAAATATATTTACCAGTTTCGCATCCCTCACTGATTTAAAGGACACTAACTGACAATTTATCCCTTTAAAAGAAAGAAAAAAACAAGATAGGATTCAGTATAAGACCTAGCCTAACCTAATCTAGCTTAACTTGTCAAAATTAGCCTATTAAAACTACAATAACCTGATTTTCCGTTATATCCGACCTTACAATAACACCAAATAATACACATACCTACACACACACATATTACATACATAAACCCACATCCCCACACAAGCATACACGAACTATGGAATTTTTAGATAATTTCTTGATAAATCTTCGGCCATTAGCCAGCGAGCAGGCACGGCTTGTAGGCCCTTCTCGCGCGGAAGAATACCTTTTCGCAGCGGCAAGAAAACCAAAAAATGTTTTCGGAGGAGACTCAAGCTCCGCCGTCAGCGTTCCTTTGCTGCAAATAAATCACTCGCTAAATGCCATATAAACAATGAAATTTGAAGAAATCTTACGTATGCCTCTTCTTAATGAGGAACATTTAAATAACATACAAATACAAACTGATATATATATATATATATATATATATATATATGGGTTGGAGCTATATGAGTTATAAAGAATATATATATATATATATATATATATATATATATATATATATATATATATATATATATATATATATATATATATATATGGGTTGGAGCTTTGTATTCAACCCTAAAAATTTCAACGATTATAGTTAGTAATAGTATAGACTTGTTTATATATATATATAAGAAAGAAGAGTTATATATATATATATATATATATATATATATATATATATATATATATATATATATATATATATATATATGAAAACAGTAGTTAACGAATTCATACTAATAATAAATATTATTAATAATAATAATAATAATAATAATAATAATAATAATAATAATAATAATAATAATAATAATAATAATAATAATAATAATAAAAATAATAAAGAACAGTTTTAATTGTATTTTATTATATATATAGATAGAGAAAGATATAGATATATATATATATATATATATATATATATATATATATATATATATATATATATATATATATATATATAGTGATTAAATATTTTTGAATTTTAATTTTTAAATTCAGTGAAAAAAAGAAGGAAAATTTAGATGTATCGTCACCACAAATGCTGCTGCTTCATATATATATATATATATATATATATATATATAAAAATATATATATATATATATATATATATATAATATAATAAAAGAAATATATATATATATATATATATATATATATATATATATATAT
>JABUQX010059552.1:32500-45000 GCA_015478945.1 Trachelipus rathkii | reverse complement strand
TATATATATATATATATATATATATATATATATATATATATATATATATATATATATATATATATATATATATATATATATATATATATATATATATATATATATATATATATATATATATATATATATATATATATATATGATAAATAATAACAATATATATTTCTTTCTCAAAAATAATACACACACACACACACACAATCATAATACAATAATAATAATAATATTATTATTATTATTATTATTATTATTATTATTATTATTATTATAATAATAATAATTATATTATTATTATTATTATTATTATTATTATTATTATTATTATTATTATTATTATTATTATTATTATTATTATTATAATAATAATAATAATAATAATAATAATAATAATAATAATAATAATAATAATAATAATAATAATAATAATAATAATAATAATAATAATCAAGAGGAAATCTTCTCTGAACTTTGACTTTATATGTTATTAATAAATTAAGAAATGTAGGCCTTCCAGATTTTTAAAAATTAAGTTGTTGTTCCTTAGATAAGCTTTTAAAGCTATTTTTCAATAAAAAATCTACTTACTTCCATTATGCACTATTTTAATTATTTTAATTATATAAAGATAAATATCACTTAAGTAATGTAATAAAAAAATATTTAATAACCAAACGCAAGGATTTATTGCTAAAAAGTAAAAACTGCTGTTGCTATGGTTTTGATACGTAAGAGAAATTATCGTATATATATATATATATATATATATATATATATATATATATATATATATATATATATATATATATATATATATATATATATATATATATATATAAGTGTACGTTGTTTTCTTTTTACGTCGGCAGCACAGGTATGTTAGCTGGCCTGACCAATATAATACTATAGAAAATGAAATCCACGTACGCCGATAGCATAGAAATCACTCTTATGAACAGAGTAGGAACGAAAATTTTCTGAAATTAATTTAATTATTATAACCGTTATTACTAAAGTAGTTGTTTTTTTAAATTTATTTTATATAAATTAGTTTTTTTTTTTCACTTTCATATAAAATTTTAATAATTTAGTTAAGTTTACCATTTAATTTATTTTATTAAAAAGACTCAGAAATATTGGGTAGGAGCGTCTTACTATATATATATATATATATATATATATATATATATATATGGGGAGAGGGGTTTTTTATATATATATATATATATATATATATATATATATAAATAGATAAATTTATATATATATATACCCTAACTACCCTATATATACCCCCCTAATATATATATATATATATATATATATATATATATATATATATATATATATATATATATATATATATATATATATATGAACTTGTCCTTTAAAAGGAAGTTAACCGATATATATCGAACCGAATGTAATCGATTTTTTTCGATTATTTCAAGGCAATAGTGCGTCAAGTTGCCAATAACAGTTTTTTTTTTTTAACTAAAGGAATAAACTGTAAGATTAAACCACAGCAAAGATGGAAAAAGAGTCAGTCTCTCGGCTCTCAGCGGGGACGACGGACCCTGTCCCCCTCTGTCCCGTCGGCTCGAGCCCCTTAAAAAAATAAAAAATAAAAACAAAAATTAACATGATAAAAAAGCAACTTGTGGTAATTCTCGCGATCTTTCTATTGGAGTTTTAGCTAACACGTGACACTGCAGGGCTGCACGAGCAGAGTTCTGCGATTTTCGATATCGTCTCTTTACGTAACTTCCTTTTAAAGGACAAGTGCCTGGTAAGTATATATATATAGGTAGAAGAGCAAAGAAGTTATATATATATATATATATATATATATATATATATATATATATATATATATATATATATATATATGGTAAAGTTACTTAACGCCCACACGGAACGGGAGGTCGGATCAAAAAAATATTTTCACAGGTAGCCTCTATGATATATAAATAGATGTTTTAGGGGCGAAATGAATTTTTTTTTACTGACCTGACCTGACCTAACGTAACCTAACCTAACCTAACCTAACCTAATTTCACCCCTAGAACAGGTAAAAAAAAATCATTTCGCCCCTAGAACATCTATAATTTTTTTGATCCGCCCTCCCGTTCCGTGTGGGCGTTAAGTAACTTTGTCATATATATATATATATACACAGAAAGAATATATATATATATATATATATATATATATATATATATATATATATATATATATATATATATATATATATATATATATATATATATATATATATATATATATATATATATATATATATATATATATATATATGGCGTCGAACATTTTAAGATGTTTTCTCTTATTTGAAAAAAAAAAACATGAATTTAAATCTGGCTCCAAAATTCACGTAAGATGTAGCTCCTCAATTATAATACAATTAACTGGATTATATATATATATATATATATATATATATATATATATATATATATATATATATATATAGTTATATATATATATATATATATATATATATATATATATATATATATAGAAAGAGTATATATATCCTCAAATATATATATATATAAATATATATATATATATATATATATATATATATATATATATATATATATATATATTACCAGACTTCCTTATCATATAAGATAAACGTTTTAATAGTAACTTAAAGGTGCTGAGCACAGAAATTACTTTTTTTTTTTTTATTTGCTCAAATTATGAGCCTAGGATTAAGGCTATTATCCTAGGCTAAGTTGCTTATGTAAAATTTCAGAAGACGTAAGAATAGAATCATCACTATAAGTTTTGAGAAATAATTAGAAACTTTACCTAACCTAATTTAATCATATCCAAACCCTATCGAACGCTATATAGTGTCACCCTAATTAGGGCGCTAAGTAGCTGTTATTATTTTTATCAAAATTGTAGATGCTTCGCCATCTTTATGTATAGTTTAAAATCTGCCTTTTGATCAAACCACATAACTCGGCCTATTGTTAATAATTCTAGAATGCACAAATATCAAAATATAGTTTCTGAATAAAATTAAAATGATAGGGTAATTTATTTGTCATTTTGAAGTTAACGAGTTTTGCCTATTAGGGTGACAAAATAAGCAAACCTCACCCTATTTTAACCTCACTTACATAGCCTAACCTAAACACAAATTGAATGATCTTAGCTTCTAATATTTGATAAAAAAAAGAAAGAAAAAGGATCTTTCTTGTTAAACTGACCCGTGAATTTTTTGTTAAAAATAATTTTAATGCAATGTTTCTTGGTTTTATGTTTTTAAATTGCATTTTAAATGATTTCCAGTTATTTTTTTTTTAAATGTCATTTACCATTTTTCTGGCATCCTAACATAACCTAACCTAACCTATCAAAATATAAAAATGCCAAATCTACAAGAAGGTTGCCAGAAAAGTGCTATATTTGACATTTTAATATATATATATATATATATATATATATATATATATATATATATATATATATATATATATATATATATATATATATATATATATATGTGTGTAAATATATATATATATGGTGAAACTAAAGAAGTTACCCGCATGATATCTCGAACACTAATAATAATAATAATAATAATAATAATAATAATAATAATAATAATAATAATAATAATAATAATAATAATAATAATAATAATAATAATAATAATAATAATAAAACAATTATTATTATTATTTAGTTTGCTCCATATATATATATATATATATATATATATATATATATATATATATAGATATATATATATATATATATATATATATATATATATATATATATATATATATATATATATATATATATATATATGAGTTTCATGGTGCAGAAAATGTTTTTTTTTTTTTTTTTTTTTTCATATATTAGTAGTATATGATACTAGCAATTAATTAAGATGGGAGCGAGAAAGATACGAAATTTATAAATATTAAAAATTTAATAAATAATAAAAATTTAATAAATTATGCATGAGAAAGAAAGCGCATTTTAGTGCTAATACGTGAACGAATTTAAGGTAGGGTAAAAAATAATGTTTCTGGGGAAAATACGTCCCGTATTGTTTTTTTTTTTATATATATATATATATTCTGTGTATACATAACAAAACAAATCATAACCTGAACTTAAAGGGTAGTAAACCGCAACCTAACCTATATGGATGGACGATGCTGTAAAACTAAACCTAACCTATATGGATCGACGATGCAGTAAATTTCGACCTAACCTACATGAATCTACTTTGCCGTAGCAATGTTTCTCTTTTTTTTTCGGGTACGATTTTTGCACTACAAAAAATATCCCGAGACGTCGCTGTCTCCAGGGCGCTGCCATACGTTAGATGAGCAAGAAAAAAATACTATATTAGCAGTAACCACCACGAAAGGTAATCCAAAGCCGGTAGCGGCGCTCCCCTGTATTCAGGGTCTTCCCTGAGTGATATTTGGTCACGTACCCACGCGGGCTACCTTTTGGGGTACTTTTCGTGTCTGGGGCATTACCCTGGGGCAGTGCCCAGGGTACCATGTATATTTATATTGCTTCCCCATGTACGTGCGTGAGTGTATTTATACCTGAGCCTATGCTCATGTACTTTCATGACCGTTTTTTACCCTACCCCCCTTAGTTCATCCCCTACCCCCTATGACGTAATCCCTCAGAAGTAGATTATAGACTGGGCCAGGGTTCGAGCCCTGCCAGCTTCTTCCCTGAGTGATTTTCCGTGAGGCTCCCTGTGTGGGAGCTATCTTCCTATGTACTTTTCCTGTCTGGCGTTTTACCCTGGGGGCTGTGCCCCCAGGGGTCCCATATTTCTATTCATTCGCCATGTACGTGAGTGAGTGTGTGTGTGCGTGAGCACATGCTCATGAACATTCACGACCTATTTTTACCCTACCCCCCTTTGTTCTCCCCCACCTCCCTTTGTTCTCGTCACCATATACGTTCCTGAGTATGTTTAGACCTAGCTAGTCCGTGTACGCGGATGCTTATCTTTATATACGTAAAGTGAAATTATCTCCCATTAAACATATGGAAATAGAGAAATCTCTTTTGACCGATACAGCGAAATATCCAATCAAGAGAATTGAGACTAAATTTTTTAACTTTACGAAAGGATTATCGAGTATTAATATACCTAACATCGTCAATGGTAGCTTACCACAGAAGGTAATAATAGGAATTGTAGAACACGATGCTTATTCTGGAAACTATGGAAAGTCTGCCTTTAAATTTACCCATTTCGGACTTAGAGGTATCAGTTTACACGTGAATGGTCAACCATACGGTCGTGATTATGAGATGATATATGAAGACTCACATTCTCAATGTTCGCGTCCTTTTTACGATTTATTTGCCAATACTGTATCATGCAGCGATAACGGTACAGGTGTTGATCTCAAGAATTACGCTGAAAACAGTAATTTATATGCATACGATCTTACTGCTGATCTTTCAGCTTGTAATGCCTATCATCTCAATATCCTAAGAAAAGGAACATTAGGGTTGAATCTCAAATTTGGACAAAGCTTGACATCCTCAATCTCAGTTCTGGTGTATCTGGAACATCCTCAAATCATCGAGATTGACAGAGTACGAAATATAATCTTGAATTATTAATGATGAATGAAGAAGAAATATTAAAAGCGTTTGGAAACGAAAGAAGATTTTTAGGTGTATTCGCCTGTAATGAACTCAGTTCTGTGAAATTGAATACCGACTCTGGTCTTATCTTCAACACTTCTCCTAGGGTGTTTTGAGCAATGGACATTGGATAACCGTATAAGAACAAAAATAATGTTGTATATTTCCTTGACTCTAGGATTTAGAATTTATGTTTGTAATCATTAGGGAAAAGACTTTAGTATGTTGAAATATTTATGAATTAAGACCTTATGTTTTCCTGTACAACCTATCAGGTCTAACTTATGCGGTGTATACTGTATTTATTTCATTATATGCTTTTTAAATAATGTTTCTTTTAATAAACTTGTAAATATATTTGATGCTAAAAATTTATATGTTAACGATTATGTAGTAAGCACTTATGTTATAAAGGCTTTAAAATAAAAACCTGTTTTCTTTTCCTGCTTTTATCCAAAGAACTTATTTATACTAAAGAAAAATATGACTTGAATCAATAGATCAATAGATGGGTAGGAGGGAAGGGGAGGGGGTGGGGAGGGTTGTTTGATTTACTGATTTACTGATTTAGGGTATGTAAAACATAACAATTTTAATAAAAAATATGACTTGAATCAATAGATCAATAGATCACGGTTGGGTAGGAAGATGGCTGGAGGGTAGTTTGATTTACTGATTTACTGCTTTAGGGTATGCAAAACATAACAATTTTAATAAAAAAATGAAAAAAAAAAAAAAAAAAAATAGTAAAAACAAAAAATTAATTTAAAAAAATAAAAAATAATAAAATTTATTAAAAGAAAACAGAACACATTTTCGTTCTCGAGCCGGATCGCGCATGCAGGCGCTGGGGTGCGCGCACGCACCCATTTCGCGTCGGATCGCGCCGGTGGGCGCGCCTGCGGGCGCGCGCACACGCCGGTTTCGCGTCGGTTCGAGATGGCAGGCGCGCCTGTGGGCGCGCACACGCAGCGGACCGGGGCATGCTGACACAACCCGCATCGCCATGAGGGAGCCTCAAACACCCATAGTCGAGATTTATATCCTTATAAACATATATTTTAACACCTATGTTGTATTATTATACAAGTATTTACTAACCAAGTACCGCAATGGAGCCAGCACCGGAGCAGGTGCTAACTCAAACTCTATAGGTTCAAACTCCTTTCTCCTTCTTCTATACACTATCCAAATTTCAGCCTTCTACGATCAATTTAATTTTTAGGGGGCAGCGTCCCCCCTACGGGGGGGACGCAAGGTACCAAACTCTATAGATTCAGACTCCTTTCTGCTTCTTCTATACACTATCCAAATTTCAGCCTTCTACGATCAATTTAATTTTTTAGAGGGCGGCTTCCCCCCCTACGGGGGGACGCAGTTGTACGTAATCTCGTCTACGACGAGATTACGTCATCACGCTCGAGCCTAACTCGTCTTAAGCCTAATCTCCACGCTCTCGGAAGCCGCAACAAAGGCGTAGCCACATATTTCGCGTCCGCTCTCGGGGGGAGGTACCCCCTATATACATCCTAGAGACTTGAAATTTCGTCGGTTTCGAGCTTAATACCTCAATAGATTATATTCCAAGTTTCAGACTGATAGCTCTTATACTTTTGAGAAATCGGTGGAGGCGGTCAAACTGGCGCAAAACTACTTATATATATATATATATATATATATATATATATATATATATATATATAAAAATATATATATATATATATATATATATATCAGATATATATATATATATATATATATATATATATATATATATATATACATATATATATATATATATATATATATATATATATATATATATATAGCATATAACTGTTGTTAAATATATAGTATATATATATATATATATATATATATATATATATATATATATATATATATATATATATATATATATATATATATTATATATATATATATATATATATACCACTCGATCAAAAATAACGCAACCACTAAGGATAAATGTTACCAGAACGGGAAGGCCCCTAACCCCATGAAACCCCACACCAACACAGACGACAGCATTAGTGTAACTATGTAACTACTCAGCAGAGAATTGGCTGCAGTATTGGGCTGTCACCGCAATAGATTTAGGAAAACATAAACCACGTAACTAGACCTGGGAGAGGTGGGGGTAGATTTTGTCGTTTATTTGAAACTGCAATATGTGATATCTCAAAAACCTGATAAACATGGAGAGGATAGTGCGTCAACTGTCAAGAGATCAGTGCGTGCAGATAACAACACTCCACTCCACTCCAGATAATAAGGACACGGGTACCGGGCACTTGGTCGACAGTTCGGTGTAGCGCACACAACGATTGCATGGGTGGTCCAACGGTACCAGGAAACCCTGACACATGAACGCCGGCGAAGACAAGGTGGGCCCAGGGCCACGACACCCGTGGAAGACCGATTTATACGTCTACGTGCATTACGAGAGCGCCACACAACGGCCCGACATCTGCAGATACAGTTGGCGGAGGTACACGGCACCAGGGTGAGTTACAATACAGTGCGTCGACGCCTTGCGGAACATAATTACCGGCCTCGGAGGTCTGCCATAGGTCCACCGCACACCACGGCACATCGAACGGCGCGACTGGCATGTGACTGAGAAAACTTCCATTGGACGGTCGACGATTCTGAATTCGACAGCTGAATATAACATCACTTTCAAAGACATTCTCCTCTACATGCCCTGTGCATTGAAAAAGCTACATAAATGCATGGGGATTGTAGGGGATGTAGCTAAAGGGTTCTTTTCTTATTGATTTCTCACACAATCAGGGAATAAACTATGTTTGAAGTTGATAGAATGAATTATGCGGAGAAAAAAGAATTCGATGAATGGTATAAGACATATGAAAATAGATATGATATTAAAGCTGAATGTGCTACATACTGTGTACAAGATGTTATCATATTACGTAATAGTTTTGAAATGTACCGTTCAATATTTAAAATAGATTGTTTGACTGAATGATGTACAACTGTATTTAATAAGGGGAGGATCCAATGTTTGGCTGGGGTTGGTCCCCATTTTCAGCCCCACCTAAAAATGGACATAATAATTCGGAATTTTCAACCGATTTTGACTATATAAGCACCAAAATGTAGCTTTTTTTTGCCCTCTAAAACGTTGTTTTCTGGTGTTTTTCTGTGACTGTAGTAATTCTTTCAGAATTTTCAAATTTTCAAAATCCATGTTTTTGACAATTTTCATATCAACTTTCAGAATTTTTTGGGAAAGGACTTCAAACTTGAAATATGCATAGATTGGTCCATTACCTACAATAATTACATAGAACATTTTCTATTTTTTGAGTTCTGTGCTCAGCGTTGTCCAATTTCCAAACCCATTTTTTTTTAATTTGAAAAGTGAAAAATTGAAATATTATTTTTTCTACTCATCCGATCAACATCAAATTTTCAGGGCTTGTACAATCATGACATAATTTTTACTTAGATAATTTTTATGTATACTCATAAGAAAATTTTTAAAAAATTTTCAAAAAAATTTTTTTTTGAAAATTTATTCCAAGATCAAATCCAAACCTATTGCATATACAAAGAAATTATCTAAGTAAAATAGATGCATCTTGCCCGATTGTACAAGCCCTGAAAATTTGATGTTGATCGGATGAGTACAGGGATTTTTCATAATTTTCACTTTTCAAATTCAAAAAATTGGTTTGAAATTGGACATGAGCACAGAACTCAAAAAATCGAAAATGTTCTATGTAATTATTGTAGGTAATGGACCAATCTATGCATATTTTAAGTTTGAAGTCATTTCCTAAAAAAATTTTGAAAGTTGATATGAAAATTTTCAAAAACATGGATTTTGAAAATTTGAAAATTCTGAAAGAATGACTACAGTCACAGAAAAACACCAGAAAACAACATTTTAGAGGGCAAAAAAGCTACATTTTGTTTATATAGTCAAAATCGGCTGAAAATTCCGAATTTTATGTCAATTTTTAGGTGGGAATGAAAATGGGGACCAGCCCCAGCCCCAGCCCAACATTGAATCCTCCCCTTATTAAAGTTTTCAAGACACATTTCATACAAGAAAAATTTATTGCGCACATCAGTAGAGACCGATAACGTCAATACTCATAGGAAGGTATAAGATGGCTGGTTTTCAAGGAAATATTATACAGGTCATAATATCACACATGCACCGAACGGGGATGAGCGTTTGAAATAAAGAATAAATGTTTACGTCTTGATGGGTATGTAGAGGTTCCCATGAATGAGTATACAGCTATCCATGGTGATGCGTTTGTTGCACTTATGGATCTTCAGATTGATGAACTGTTGAAAGGTAGGTATGAACAGCGATTGAAGGGTTTAATAAATGCTACTATGAAAAGAATTGTGTACTTGTTTCATGGACGTATTTGGCACGGACATCAGAGTTGTGGGGATAGGAGCACCAATCATAGGAATGCATCCAGCCTTGGTCGATACAGAATGACCATGCTACAAGAATCCTCTTATAAGAATGCAGGATTTGAAGTTATAAGGGTGTGAGGTTGTGAATAGAAGAAAATGAAAGAGGAATGCACTGTCACGGTTGCAAATGCTGATGATAATGAAAAACTGTAAATTGGGGTAAATATATAAGTGAAGTAGGTAATGGTACATCTAATAAACGTTTGTACATTGATGAGGCTCTGTACGGAGGTCGTACAGAATCTTTTGTTTATTACTATTCTCCTACTAGTGACGTTACAATATATTATCTGGACCTCACTTCTTTATACCCCTGGGTTCAAAAACCTAGGAGTTTCCTTCAGGTATCCCCAAAAAACTTGTAGGGAATAAACTACCTTCTATTCCTGACTATATAGTTCACATAGACACTGGCTATTTTGGTGTAGCTTATGTTTGGGTCCTATCACCTCAGGATTTATATATCTGTTTTACAAGGGAGATATGATGAACGTCTAAAATTCACCTTATGTCGAACCTGTGCTGATAAGGAACACGAATGCCTATGTTACCACATCGAACGTCAGAGAAAAATTACCGGTATTTACACTACGCCAGAATTGAAACTTGCTGTCGAGAAGAGCTACAAGACAGTAAACATCTGTGGGATATAGCAGTCTGAATCAACGGTCGGATTGTTCACAAAATATGTGAAAAGTTTCTGAAATGGAAGACTGAGGCTTCAGGATTTCCTGAAAGCATCACGGATATCACTGATCCTGTTACTTGATCTTTTCATCGAAGCATTCGAACGAATCGAAGGCGTGAAATTGGATAAAGGTGATATACAGAGCAACCCCGGGCTACGATTCATAGCTAAGTTATGTCTTAATTCCTTGTGGGGCAAGATGAACGAAAGAGCTCCTCTAACTGAGGACATTATATGTCATAGTGATGCAGAGGCGTGGGCTTTGACCAAGCAGGCTGATTTACAAATTGTCAATATCGTGGTTGCGGGGCAGAAACATGTAGTTTCTGTACGCTACGCTGATTATGCCAATAACATTTCTAAATCTACGAATATATCTGTAGAATCGTTCACAACAGCTCATGCACGAGTAAAGCTTTATAAACTTTTGAATTCTCTCGGACAGCGTGTATTATACTGTGATACCGACGGTTGTATATTTGTAGCTGGAGAAGGAGACTATGTACCACCCACAGGAAGATTTTTCGGCGATATGACTAATGAAATAGGGTAATGTCCTGTAGCCGATAGTTTTGTATGCCAAGGGCCCAAATAGCATGTTTGACGACTGTTAAAAAGCAATGACGAAGTAGATCACATCCTAAAAGCTAACTGATTAACGTCAAGTAAAGCCACTAATGATATCATAAATTGTAATGGTATGGTAAAAATCATTTTAGATGAAGTAGACAAGGATGTTGTTAAAGAAACTGAAAGGGATTGGGTTATAATAAACAATAATAATGGATATTACAACCAGAAAAAATATAGGGATGTTACAGCTTTAGCTATAAAACAAATGAGTGAAAAGGATGGAGAACAAACAATCCATAATGTGGTATTCAATAATGATAACTCTCATACGGCATATGTGAATACAGCCACGTATTACCGTGAAGTTAAAGTTCCTTCGATGTCATTTAGAGCTACGAAAAATGAGGAAATGACATTAACAAAGGGTGTAAGGAAGTTTAGGATGACTTCAACCAAACTCTCCCTCGTGCAAAATACTGCTAGAACAATAGCTAATGGATATAGGAGAGTACTTAAACCCATATAAGTTTGCAAATATATATATATATATATGATGAAAATATATATACATATATATATATATATATATATATATATATATATATATATATATATATATATATATATATATATATATATATATATATATTATATATATATTGTAAATATTGTATACGCATTTTTCTATGCATATTTAATATTTACACATATGCATGTATTTTTTTTAATATATATATATATATATATATATATATATATATATATATATATATATATATATATATATATATATATATATATATATATATATATATATATATATATATATATATATATATATATATATATATATATATATAATATATATATATATATATATATATATATATATGCTGTGGCTCAATCGGTAGAGCGACAGAGTCGTAAGGCATGAGAGTCTGATCGCTAGTCGGATCCTAGGTGAAATTACCTAGATAGTTCCCTCCTAGAATTGGGTTAGCTCCCGCATGATGTGAAGTTTTAATATATATATATATATATATATATATATATATATATATATATATATATA
>JABUQX010059552.1:22500-27500 GCA_015478945.1 Trachelipus rathkii | reverse complement strand
GACAGTCAATCAACTATACAAATAAAGTTTGTTCATGAAAGTTTCATACAACTATTTATAAGCTATAATAATAAAGTTTGTCTATAAAGGTTATCATCAAAACTGTTTATGAGTTATAAAAATAGTTTATGAAAGTTATAATGAAAACTGTCAATCAACTATACAAATAAAGTTTGTTCAGGAAATTTCATAAAACCTATTCATAATCTAGGATAATAAAGTTTGTCTATGAAACTTATCATAAAAACTGTCCATGAGTTATATAAATAGTTTACCGAAAGTTATAATGAAAATTGTCAATCAACTATACAAGTAAAGTTTGCCCATGAAAGTATCACAAAATCTATTTATAAGTTATAAGAATAAAGTTAGTCTATGGAAGTTATCATAAAAACTGTCTATGAGTTATAAATATAAACTCTATAAAAGTTAACTACTCCGAATCCCGATCCGACGCACATGATGACATGGTAGAGTCATATAATCAAATAGTTATGACGTCATAGTGTCAAACCGTAATGGTTTCAATGGGTTTAAATGGTACTGAATGGTACAAGAAAGTTGTAATGCATAGGAAGCGCTTCAAAACCATTGGAATGTTTCAAGACACTTAAAATGGCTCACGAAAGAGCCTGTGGAGCGTGAGCATGGTACCTTTGTCTAGGTAATTGTTGAAGAATGCCAACTCATAAAAACAGAGGAAATGACAGGGGAACGTGGCACCAGTGCCAAAGTCCAGGTGGAAGAGTGCCAAGTGGCTAAATAAAGTACGAGGAAGGGATAATGGGGCTTAGCGAGCAAAAGAAAGTAAAAAAAAAAGTGTGAAAAAAAAGGGCTGGGGTTAGAAAATTCATGGTAAAAAAAAAAGACTTCACCAAAGAGTGTGAAGAGTGCCTGTGACACTTGACAATGGTTTCCCGGTCAATATTTGCATCTACAGTATATATATATATATATATATATATATATTTGTAGTTATATATAAGTCAACTTTTATATATATATATATATAGTAAAGAAAGATATATATATATATATATATATATATATATATATATATATATATATATATATATATATATATATAACCATAGAATATTGAACATAATATATCATAGAATAAGGAATAGGGATTGTGCTTTTGACTAATGAGATGCTCTCTCTCTCTCTCTCTCTCTCTCTCTCTCTCTCTCTCTCTCTCTCTCCTCTTCTCTCTCTCTCTCTCTGTGTGTGAGGAGTTTGAGGGGGGCATTTCGGAAATATACATAACATTGTGTTAGTGATGAAGAAGCGATAAGCGATAGTGAATGTGTGTGTGTGTTTGATAGTGTAGGAAGAAGTAGGTGTTTTGAGGATGAGATAATAGGTAGGGAGGAAGTAATAGGTAGAGTGAGAACAATGAAGAATATTAAATCAGCAGGTATAGATGGAATTAATGGTGAAATGATCAAGGGTGGAGGTGAGATTGCGATTGATTGGATATAAAACACTCAAAAGTTAAAATTGTCAAAACGGTGATTTTGTGAACAACATTTTATGAAAAACTTCTATTTTGTGCCATTTTTAACAAACTTCTGAAAGAAACTATTTCAATAATATTGTCAATACTTTGTCATTTGACACATTCTGCATTGCTAAGAAAATAATGTAGAAAGATGCTCAAATTTTACTGCCTTGGCCAACTCTTGGACAAGTTTTTTTTAAAAAAAAAAAAGATTTTTCCAAAACCTAAAAGACTTGTCTTATATTTATTGGGAAGTTTAAAAATGTCAAGTTGGGCAGGACAAATTTTTAGTCCCGTTTCAGTAATATTTTGCAACAAATCGTTTGTGAATTGTGTAGGAGAACTGGAAGAGAGCAGTGATAGTACTTTTGTACTAAAGGAATATTAGTTTATTGAGTGTTATAGGAAATATACACTCTGGTATTTTGATTGAAAAACTCCGTGGAGTGACTGGGGGAATGATTGTTCAAGAACAAGGTGCATTTAAAAGTACTACAGGATGTGCAGATCAAATTTTACAGTAAGGGAATTGAGTCATAAAATAAAAGAGAAGATAATAAAACTTTATTCAGGTTTTATGGACTTGCAATAGGCGTATGTCATGATCAATAGAGAAGCTCTTCAGCAGGTGTTAGTAATATATGGTGTTGGTAGTATGCTTTTGAATGGAATTAAAAGTATGTATGTTAATGGGGAATCATATGTAAGAATAGGTGAAATGGAGAGTGAATGGTTTAATAATAATTGCGGAGTGAGGCAGGGATGTGTTATGTCTCCATGGCTCTTTAATGTGTATATGGATGAGATGATGAAAGAATTTAAGGTAGGATTAGCAGGGGACGGTGTTAGACTAATTGAGAATGGTAGAGAGTGGAGGGTACCTTGTTTATTGTACGCAAATGATAGAATAATAATATTCTTATTAAAATAATTGTTTTTATTAATCACAAAAAAATTCACTGAAATATCAATGTTTCGGGAATTCTTTCTTCCATCTTCATGATATATTTATTAATATATTCTATATATTCTAATATATTCTAATATATTCTATATATTAATATATTATAAGGAGGCAAGCAAAGTTAAACTATATATAAGATCACATTATGTGTTTATAGAAGATTGGTAAAAGGATTGAATTGAAACCACATTAAAAATTCAAAATCAGTGAAAACATTCAAAAAAGTTACAATTAAAATGGACCACTGCCACTGTTAAGTGTTGTTTTAAGATTCGAGATGTACATTGATTCTAGAATTTTCAGATCTCGTTGCTGGTTGGTTGGTTGGTCGGTTTTAATACTGATAAACGAGTTAAGATTTATAGAGTAGTATTTTGTGTGACTATGATTTCTAATACTGAGTGAGTTGGGAGATGTGAAAAGGTTACCCGTTCTGACCGAGCGGCCTATGTGTTACTCCATTTTAACCAAGAGTTGGCGTTGTGAGCTGCCAACATTAATGTCATTGCAGACACCACAAGGGTACCTGTATATAATGGAAGACGGTAGATGAAATGGTGAAGGTTCATTGTGAGAAAGGAGTGAAGCTATGGAGAGATTGTGTTTGAAGATGAAAACTAAATCTAAATGAATATATATATATATATATATATATATATATATATATATATATATATATATATATATATATATATATATATATATATATATATATATATATATATATATATATATATATATATATATATATATATATATATGAAGTGTTCCAGACTTTACCTATATAGTTTAGAAACGAATGAGCTTAACGGTGAAGTCTGAGGTCAGAAACTGGAGAGAGAGAAAGGAAGAAATTATATAAAAAGATGTCACATGAACTCATAAGAGGAGATGGGGAGGGGGGAACTAAAATATTCAGAAGAAAAGTGTCCATTATATTAGCAAAAGTATAAAGAAAATAATGCCACAATTCAATGGCTAGAAAGGGATTGGAGAGTAAACAGGATTGTAAGAGTAAACGAAGCAAAAACTTTTGCTTCACTCCATCAAAAAGAGTTGAATCCCCTCAAATATATGGTACGTACTCCATACTAATGCGAATCACAATCCTATACAGGGAAAGCAACTAGTGTGATGTAAAAAACAAATTTGAAATCTCTCTAGAACATCTAATCTCCTAGAAGCTAGTTTAATTTGGAAAAAAAATGTGACTTTTTTTTTCTCAAGTATAAACCACGAGAATGGAAAGACAAATTATATTAAAGGACAAGATCATCAATATGAAAACGAATATGGCTTAAGACGATATGTGGAAAGGTCAATATTGAACAATGAGGAACATGGAGAGTAGAGGTGAACCATGTTTCTTATTGTTCAGGAACATGGAGATTAGAATTGAACTCTGAGGAACATGGCTATAAACAGATTTAAAGAAGAAATTGTAGCTATCTAAAACAGCTTTTAAGTTCGACCAGAAAGGAAAAAAAATATATAATATATATCAGAAAATGAAGGCTGGAAAAAAAAATCCCCTATTATAAACTTTCGATAGGATAATAAACGTCAATAAAATAACAAAATACAAAATGAACGAACAGTTTAAGCCAAATCCAAAATGGCGATCTGAGGGAAGATTAAACAGAGATTAAAATATTTCCAAATCATCTAGTTAAGGACGGTCTAAAACTTTGAAAATAAAATTTACATAAATCTGACCATAATTTGAGATTTGAGAGAGGTTTGTTTATCAGCACAGGCAAAACGAGATCAAGTTTTCAATAGGAGTGAAAGATGGAAGTTGATAAATAGACTCGACAGTTTACTAAAGCAGGGCAATAGCTCCGAAGCAAGAGTATTTATAACCACAGGAGAGACAACATCTGGACCGTACCCCTTCAGGGTATCAAGTTCTTAAAGAGCAGAAATGGCATCTTTGAAACAAATTATAATCAATAATTTTGAGAAAATTAGTGACAAAGATTGAGGAAAGAAAACTGCTATATCAGTCTGATGAAAAAGGAGATAAGAGATAAGAGATAAGAAGTAGCAAAGCTAATTGAAGTTTACATTTTTTTAGCCGAGTTACAGAAACAGTGTATAGAAAAGGAACCAAAAATATAATTGTATTTGCTATGGAGATAGAGAGGTTTGCAATGGCGGAATATCGATTTCTCGTGATTCGAAAATGAAGCATAAGTAACAAGAATTTCTAGAGTTTGAAGGGGATGATATAAATCTTGAATACATCGTCTTCAACAGGAGTCAAATCAAGGTTTTTGAGCTTCATTTGGGGTGGGATGAAAAATAGAATGTACTCCTCTATTATTTTGATCTCTGAGAGATTCTTCCCGCTACAGCATCATTCTATGGGATTCAAAGATTGCATATGATCATATCCTACTAGTTTGTGAAGTCAAAATCAGAAAAACCCGCATTACCAAGGAGTCATTCCCACTCAAAGCTTAAAAAGAGAGTAAAGTTCAGAGGAACCATAAATTACGTGCCAAGTTAAGAGCATATGGCGAAAACTTT